>MU873337.1:0-14318 GCA_036418205.1 Ostertagia ostertagi | reverse complement strand
AAGGAAATACATAAGAGGGTGTGCGAGAATTACTGTGACAAGAGCGCTCTCAAACACCTTTCAACTCACTTGATGCAAGTTTTTGAGGAGAACTTCGAGAAAAACCACTGGGCATTAGAGCGGAATCAACCGCCTGCACATAAAGCAAAGACTGTGCAAAATTGGGGCAGAAGAACTTTCCAGAATTCATGGCTTTGAACGTGGGAACTAATTCTTCCTATTCAATCGAATGAATTATTCTGCTGGAGTTTGCTGAAGACGATGGTCTGCTATAAGCATCATTGAATCATCGATGAATTGAAGAAAAACCTTCGGACAAGCTCGACACCACCTATCTTCACACCACGCACAATACCGCTTCGAGGATGACCTCGCTAGTGTATCAACGTAAACTGCGGCTTCTCAGGGACTAATGCTGAATCCTATTCGATGACTTTCGATAATTAACACTGCTGTCCACTAGCGTCTTTCTTAAAGGACGAATTCACGATGAAAAAGCAACCCATTTCAAATTAACCTAGGGATGGTGAGTGGTACACGAAAGAAGGAAGAACCATGAGAAACGGCCCAGAACCCGAGAAATGGACCCCTTCCTTGCCCGTTGATTCGAGCATTGATGCGACTCTCATCGCTGTGCCCTCTTCAACACTACGCTCTCTCAGCTATCTAATCACTCGCCACGTATTGAACTACGGCGAGTGATCAGATGATCGGTGGGCGGAGATCGCCGGACCCGCCAGCTTTGAGGCATGATAGGTCGCCGAGGTCAAATTTTTCCATGCGAATTGCGCGTCAGTTCGCACCCTCAGGAGGTCCGTGGGTCCCTCAACTAGGTCAGTTTCCCTTTCTTCGACCTTCATTCTAATCGTGAAATCCTCCTTTAAGCACTGCTTTTCCATGACCATTTTAGCATGTTACTGCATCCTGTTCACCTTTTCCCTTTCCCAACAGCTCCATGGGAAAAGCATAAGAACACAACTCCTGCCTTCCAATAGAAACACCGAGTACCCAGGTGTTGAGGCGCATATGTTTCGTTTCCGGTCATTGTATTGGCTGCGCTGAGAATAACTTGCTCAAACATCGTGCATCGTTCTAAAGGTAAAACCAATGAATTGAGGACTAGTTTTTGAATAGCAGATTATTGATAAGATGTCATTACTGAACGTAGATTCATATCACGTCACGAAATGCTGTCAAACAGGCTCAATGCAGCCCTTTGGACCTGCACTGAAGCCGTCCCCTGTGGCGCGATGATACTCCCAACGATGTTTGCACTCTAGGCCTTGAACAGGTTCGATTGAGGATTCGATTTGCTTGGGTGTTTCAGAGCAGGCCGTGCTATGCATAAAGGACCATGGAAAACAATCCATTCAATTCAAATACTGTTCAATTCAGTATGCTGAATGTTGGGGAGGGGATGGGGTTCCCGACGGTCGACGGACTACTTCAACTCGGTCCTTAAAACCGCCTCAATTTGATGCTTACCTCAGGACTAAGCCTCAAAGAGAGGACGGACTGCGAGAGAGCGCAGGTCCGTCCTCTCTCCAAGGCTTAGTCCTGGGTAAGCAAACCAGCCCTTTTGGCGGAGCTGCTGGACCTAGCTGCACCACTTGCGTCATCACTCTCCTACCGTACCGACCGAGTTCAAGTAGTCCGTCGACCTGGGGACCCCATCCCCTCCCCAACATTCAGCATACGGCCCCAGCAGAAACGTCAAAAGGGCTGGTGATCATCTCGTTGATGAACGCTTGAGAGGTTTCTGAACCACGCTGTCAGTTCCTTCAATCTTATGACTGGACTTACGGACGCTTTGAACCCGCGCTGTGGATCAAAGTAACATTTTAACTCCAGAGAACGGACTCTTCTTTGGTACAGCCCCCCCCCCCCCCCCCCCCCCCCCTATTCTCGTACGACTGATGACTCAATGGGTCCAACCCCCAGCTTTGTCCGTTCGACGAGATGAGACATGGCTTACAAATTTCTAGCTTTTATCGGCAATCTTCCCAACTGGTTCCCCCTCCCTATGCCTCGGACTGCTTTAACATATTTCGAAGGAGTTGCAGTTGCTCTTTCCCCTATCTCTAGGTGCTCCTTAGTAGCTCCAATGTCACAAACCGTTTGATAGTGAAGTTCACAGTTGTTCCTGCTCAATGTAAGGAATTTGGCGCTTGTTTTCGGAAAGCGGCAAAAACTACCGATAGAAGAAAGCACATGTAAGGCTGGTGGCTAATTGGAAGGTCCCTATTATGATTATAAAAAATCACTGTATTACACTAAGCAATTTTGAGCAACTGATTTTGGTGCACCGTGTAGATGGAGGTGGTCGCAGAAACCAGTATGAACACGAGGACTGTCACAAAGGCCTGATCGGAACTGGAGTATAAGATGCACACAAGGTAAGCGGAGTGATGAAGAGAAAAGTTTTGCAGCTATAAAACGGAAAAATCGACGAAATAGCTCATAATAGTTGTATGTGGATAGAACTGGAACCGAAATAGATCGAATCATATCGAGAGCGCGCCTGCAACGCCTGCACTAATCCGCTTGGATGAGCCGGTTGGACGATGAATGCGCTCGAGAACAACCTGATCACTCAGTTTATTACTGCATGGACGGAATAATACGCGATTTACGAGAGCTCCAACGACAAACATGAATAATCACACTTGATACACTACAAGGATTCGCTGAAATTCTATTACGAGGAGCAGAGTAAAAATAGAAGTACCGGTCAACTCTGATGGCCCGTTCCACGTACGATAGCAATAATAGCCAGACGTTTGTAGTGAGGTACAAAGAAAGAATGGTAGGGACTAAGTAGCCGGCCATTGAAAAAGTGGCACTAAATCGCCGCAAGCGCCATAAATAATGTTCTTCTGATGCAGTTCATTTCGAGCACTCTACGAGCTTACGACGAGGAACATTATACACCGGGACGATGGAGCAAAAAGAGACAAGCGAGATACTCAACCTGGGCCCGCATACACCCACGATCCTAATCTAGCGATATTCTCAGGCTTTTTGATAACCCTAGCGCGAGTTGATAATACCGGTTTAGCGTCTCACGCCCGATGGAGCCATGAAATCGTTTTAGACTCAGTTCTCTACAGTTGGGAAAAAAGCGGGTGTCCAATAGTCAGGAGAGTAACTGTTCCACCCAACTGGACCGTGCTTTCATGCACTTCATTAGAGCAGGACGCAGCCATTAAACTTAACCAGCGTAAACCTTCGGACTGACCGAGTCAGACATGGAGGTGGGGGAAAGAGGGGGAGGTATGCCTTGGATAAGTTTCTTTAGTTAAGCCTTATTACATACTCCTTATTTTCTTTCTTATTGGTGGGGTCGCTTTCGGTATGCTCTGTGTTGGCAAAAAAGAAAAATGAGCTTTCTGAGAAATCTGAGGGAACCGCAAAAGCTTTCGCATTTTCTCAAAATTTATCGTATCAACAGCTACACATACCCTACTTTCAAGAAACGAGAAGAGCGTCGGGTACAGACCTCACACCACAAATGACGACAGGTCCAAAATAAAACTGATTAGTAGTGGTTCAAGATAGCTGATTTTTGGTAAATGATAGTTGTGTTAGTGACAACTGAAATGGAATACAACTGCAACAGGCTAATCATTCATTGCAGAAAAACAATTACATTTTGTGGAGGCCGTCGTCACTTGCGGTGTGTGGACTGCACTCGACGCTCTTTAATCGTTTTGAAAGGACTCCTGATGCGATGCCGCTCGCCGGATTGTGGTCAGCTTCGAAGGTACTTTTGAAACGTGTCACGTGTAAGCCCAGTTAAGCGAAGTACCATTCTACACCCAACGTCGAGGTTAAAGGCTGGATAATATAATAAAACGCGTACCCGAACGTGCTATTCTGACAGGAAGCATTGAGTACCTGAAGACATACGACGCGATACATCCACTCAGGCTGGGCGAAGTGCAGTCTTGAGAACCACATACATGGATTTCATACTGTAGCAGTAAATTCTGCAATATTAGTCTCAAAAGCTTAAAGTTGACGACCGCCGTTGCCGCCGACTGGCGCAACATTTCTATGGTCGTATTCTCATAATAGGCATCACATCCTTTAGCGTTTCATGCGGCAATCAGAAATAGTTTTCGATCAAATAATTAACATGACCGGTTGAAGCACAGCAGAAAACATCAAAAAATTAACCCATCTCACATGTCATTTGAGAAGAATTTGCAACAAGTGGTAAGAAAACCAGTCAATTCAAATAATTGAATTTAGTATCTGTTCGAAATAATCGGACCAGGTTGCGTGCGATTTTGAAGTTTATTTCGGCTTCGAGAACTTTGCTACTGCCTAACATTTCGTACTTACTTACTTTATCACATGCTATTCGCATGTTGAAAGAACAATCACTACAATGAGAACAAAAATGAACCATATAGATCAGAATTAGAATGAAATTCACACAGAAACTCATCGAACACGGCTATAAGAATAAACCTGTTTACAATATGGGGAAAAAATCCAAAATTTGTACTTACTCACGTTTTATTCCGTGTCACCCTTTCGCATCACTTACCCAAGTAGTCTGGCTGCTTGCCCTCTTTTGAGAAGGTTCCTTGCATACGTAATAGGCTCATGACGAAAAACAAAATTAATGATTCTTTTCTGAGCGCGGCCCTTGCACGATACAAAAAGGAAGGGACAAAGCCCACAGCATCTTGACATCAGTTTTTGGCAGAAACCTACTCACATTGGGTTACCGATGGTCCTAATGGTACTGCGGTATTCATTACCAGCCGCGGGTACCATTTTGCAGCATCACGCCAGCGTGAATCAAAAACGCAAAACTTTGTCACCACATCGAACTACGAAGCAACCTTCAACCCCTTTTTTGACGTCCAGAGAGTCGCTTAGAAAAAATGAATTATAGTTCCATGTTCCATACATGTGTCCCGATATAATGCAAAACACCGTTTTGAAAAGCTGAACACGACCCGAGCAACCTTCTTGGTTAGGCCCGAGGGAACTAGGAGGTTGTGGGAAAGTGAGCTTGAGTTTTCCCCTCTAGTTATAGATGGCACCTGCACATAAAATGCGCTGCTGCTCGAATCAACTTTTCAGGCTCGGATTAGGCTTTTCATTAGCTTTTTTTGCTATAATAAAATCTCAAAAAATTGAGTGCTTCTGGGTTCAACTTAGGTGTGGGTTAAGCTATAATATCCCTTTTGATCGAACAACGTCCCTGTACGAAAGGGCAGCCATTGCGAGAAAGAATGCTAAACTAGAAGTTCACAGTGACGAAAACCAAGAATGAGAATTCCTAAAAGGGACTGAAACTAAAGAGCTGATCAATAACGTTCATTCGGCAGCGGCGCCTCTCTCCATTTGGTTAGGCGGACACAAAAAAATGCAACACGAAAAATCAATGTTGTCGAAAGCAGCCGCGGTTTCCCGAAACGACCGTACCACGACAAAGCAAAAATAGTTCCGTACAATTGACAAAAGCGTCAAAACATTTCCACAGCGAACTGTACCAGTCATTGAAAAATTTTTGTTAGATATAAAAAATTCACCCTTTCGGTGAATCACTTCATTTTTTCTTTTTGACTTTTTCACTGCAAGGTGAAGGTTTCTCTCGATCGCTAATAATGTTGGGTTAGGTCCAATTTTATGATTCAATTACCAATTGAAGGCAAAAACTGGCAGTTTAATTTTTTATTATGGGGGACTGTAAGGGACCCAATTCACAACTTAGGCGAACCGGCATGTTCATATTTTGGCAAATTTAGCAAAAATACGAAGTAATAGTATGCAAAGCAAAGGTATGCGCTCTGTTCGCCCCTCTATCGCGCTCTTAATTTTCGGGCACAATTATAATGGAAAGTGCGGTCGGTGAGCGACAAAACCTGCCCTAGGATCTCATATGAACAATCAGATAGGAACCACTAGACGGTACTCGGCGACCGACACAATTGAGATTTCGAATCGATGAATCGATGGTGATTTTTCTAAACTGAACACTGCAACTCAGGGCGTGTGATGGATCGTCCTATGGACCGTGATTATGTTAAATATGGTGTGTCTTTACAGAGCAGTAGACCCGCCCACATGTCGCTGACACCAGCTCTCTTTTGCACTCAAAAGTGATGAGTAAGCAGACATTCCAAAATCAGGCCCCCTTGAGCGCAACTTCAAAAACGAGGTCTTACAAGGGAGGTCTTTCAGGGCAAGGTGCGCTTTTTCAAAACGGTTTTGTGCATATTGTAGGGACGCATGTAGGGAACGCAAAACCATGTTTCATTTTCGCTGAACGGTTATAGCAGTACCAAAAAAGAAGCATAAGGTACTGTTAAGGGTTCGATCCCCCGTGGCGACTAAATTTTGCATTTGGGTTGGCGCCTACGGTTTGGTGCCAAATCGCGCTAAATATCAAAATCAGATGTCAAATTCATCGTCAGGACCATTTTGAAGCCAACAAGTGGCCGCCAACCTTGATTGCAAAATTTAGTCGCCGCGGGGATTGAACCATCAAGAGTATTATTCACCACTTTTTTGGTACTACTAAAACCGTTCAGCGAAAACGAAACATGGTTTTGTGGTCCATACATGCGTCCCTACAACATGTACTAAACCGTTTCCAAAAAGCGCACCTTGCCCTGAAAGACTCCCTTGTATTAAATTGTAACCGTATGGCCGTCAGAAAAGTCCCTCTCTCAAGACAACTGGACTGAGCATCCCGGACTGAACATTTACGAACTCCCCTTGGCTTTGATGGCACTCACTTCTCAATAGGCTAACTTGTTGCAGTTGTTATAGTGAAAACTGACAGAACTGCCTACAATAACTACGAGAAAACTGGCACTTAATTAAAGCATGATGTGGAAACCTGTTCGCCTTTGACCACACTTCAATATCGCACGATGGGTCAATAGGTTTTGTTCATTTCTTCAGGGCCGATAAATTTTCACAGTACGAGTTGCTGGCTTGAGGAAGAAATGGACCCAGTCGCGAAAACTATCAAAGAACGAAACGAGACGATGATGTTGCGAAATGTGAAAAATGAAGACGCCTCAGCAAAAAGTCTTGCATTGTTGTGATTTCACAGCAAATAGTTTAGGCAGATGTGGACGTGAAGTTCTGACGCGCACGCGGGCGCCCATATGACGAGATTCCGGTTTTATCTGAATTAATGCCGATACGCCTCAGCACCTTCGGAAATGACTTTCACCTTTGTAGAAATGCGTCATTCGTAGACTTCCTCCGAAATGTGCCCTTGAAATCGGCGAGCGAGAGTGGGCATTGCGCAGCTGGCTCTGAGTAAACGCATGCTTCTACATTGTTACTAAAGGTGCAGTAAAAAAGAAGGCAAAAGTAACCAGCGACGATCAGGTCATTTGAGACGTGCCCCACATTCACCCTCCATCCGAACTGATAGATGTGTTCAACTGAAGGATGAAAGTAACTTAGACGAAGATTCTACGATGAGGTCGAAGATGAGGAAATATATCTAGTGAAAAGGTAGACGGACCCCTTAAGGGACGGAACGGTGCTGTCCCGTAGTGAAGGGTCTGCTCCTAGCGGCCTGGCAGGGCTATACCCGCACCCCTCGCGCCACTGCCCGCCCACCTCCTCGCCGTCTGACTCTAGCAGAAAGAGCGTTGGCGTTGATGAGGCCAGCACCGATGAGACACGCCTAACTCGCCAACCAACTGGCAAAAACCCCATTTCTCAAGATTAGGCCGTTTTCTGTTTTCCTTCCTTCCTGCATTACTGACCACCTTTACCTTTATTTCTTATGAGCTGTTTTCATCGTAAACTCCGCCTTTGGGCAACCAGCCGATAAATACAATAGTGTTTCGCAATTCGAATAAGAGCCCGGTACCAAATGACCAAAGGTGAAGAGATAACCTTAACCTATCCCTTTAGCAGGGCGGAAGTGGTGTAGTGGCAAGTGGCACGCTTACCACGCGAGCGGTCCGGGGATCAAATCCTGGGTCGTGAGTCGCCCGGGCCAACCAAGCCTTCCATCCCCTCTTGTCTGGGAGGATAAAAAACACTGACTTGTACATCGGCTGGCCCAAGTCATTGTATAGGCCACATCGCATTCAAACGCCACTACGAATGTACAAATGGAAGTAGAATGCGTGCCGCATCCCAAAAAGGGATTGATCAACGGCAAATGCTTTATCCTTTATCCTTTATCCCTTTAGCATCGCGTAAACTAACCGAAAGGCGATGCAACATCTGTCTAATTGTAGGGACTGTTTTCACTACTCCACTGCTTTCTTTCTGAGTGGGAACATGCTACGTATTGGCTGATCTACCTTATTCGATTGGCCTAATAATGATATTGTCCAAAACTCCCGCACCTGTGAAGACGCTCATTCCCCTCAATGCCGGTTGTGGTTCGGAGCATACCGGCAAATAGTGGCTGTAAATCGAAAAAAATAGAAAAAAAAAACAAAAAAAAACACAGAAAGAAATCGAAAATTGTTCCTGGTGGAAGACAAAAAAACGGAACGGTTTCTAGAGAGAATTTTCAATCATCGCTTGATCAGTTATGACTAAATCACGAAACTGTGGAGCAATAACTATAAGGGCGTCAAGTAGCGAACATATCACAGGCGTCCAACAACAATCAAGGCAAGGAAATAGAGCCTTTTGTATGCTGGGTCTTATCAGGATCACGGCTTCGAAGAGCATGAGAACACTACTGCGAGGCAGATTTTAGTAAATCTCAACAAAGCTCTGGCTTTTTGTGTGCAGTGATCCATGGAGCATCAAAATTGATGGATTGCCAAGGGAGTGATGGCGCAATAGGCATCTATTATCCCAAGCTGAAGGATGAGTAATAGGAGCCCTCTACGAGATCACCTGAGAAATAGGCACCTGTACTGAGGAGCAAGTAACTAACTGGTTTTACGTCAGCCAATTGAGAAACTGACGAAAACTGGAAGGATGATTGCGCTGCAGAAATGGACAACAACTCTTCGCTTCGAACACACAAAGACACCAAGAGAAAACTCCTCCACCAAAAGAGACTGCGGCCCATTTTGAACCCATCACTGGAAACCCATGTGACACCAGGGATTGTGAATGCTGCTGCCCCAAATTATTGGGAGACAAAACACACGAATATTCGAAAGGCTGGAGCAGCGATTCACTTAATATCAGTGGGGTGCGGCCGTCTGATAACGGCTTCCTGGGAGAGGAATGGCGGTTCTGGTGGAGGCAACTATGATGAAGTGAAAATATAATATTATCCTTCCTTTGGCGTTCTGCCAAAACAAGCACATTTGACATTGACGGACGACGAAAGAAGGCACGACGGATTTCGTTAGGAATCAGAAGCACGGGAATTGGCGCCGGTACTACCTTGCAAATGTCTCCATTTATTTATCGCTATCGCAAGATACGAGGCCATTGCGGTTAGCCAGCATGCATTCATGGACTGCATGGAACATCTTTTTTGTGGCAACAGGACTGATCGTAAGCCACAGGGAGGAGAGGAGTGACTCGAGGGTGCGTGAGCGACTTCCATTTCTTCAAAGTTTCTGTCCCTACAGGCTTGCAAGGATGCTCAGTATATTCGATAGGTGCTTTTATTTTGTTTCTTGGCAACGCTGGAGGCCAGTCGTGAGCAAATAACAGACCAAACAAACACATCAGCCAAAGACGTGTGGAGGAATATCGTTTAAATCTACACTTAATTAATACCTTCCTTAGCAAGGCGTTGTGAAAAGCACAAAAGTGGGTCCGGACGAGTGCCACATTCACTTTGAGAGGAATAGGTGCAGAACTAGCTCGGCAGGCACCATAATTTCATAATGAATAAAAGAGAAGATAGTAGAGACGATAGGGGCGATTCGATAGATAAAAATAGAAGCGCATGGTACCGTAGCATTTGGCAGCTTTCTCTGAAACTTAGGATGTATCTATCCTTCCCCAACCCAGGGGAATTAAAAAGTCTTGGAATTTATTTGTTCTCAGCGACCAGTTCTTCTTACTTTCCGCACTTGTTTGCTTTTACACACATATAAATATGCGGCCTCTCAAGGCGATTTTTGTTGGAAAGGCGGAGAAAATTCGAAGGGATTTTTTTGTTTCTCTGGGTCTAGGGGACGATAGAATACGGCTCAGTTTGTTCCACACTGCGTCGTATAGAAACCAACCATTCTCAAGGGTAAGTAGATAAGCCGGCTTCGGCGTTAAGGGTTTAATCTCCTGTCTGCATCCTGTCACCACCTATTTCGTTCCAAACTGGTTACTAGGCATTTAAGACCACCAGTAAAGTTTCGTAAGCGCCCGCGAGCCAGCTTCTAGAGTCCGGCTTGGGTTAAAGAAGTGTGTTTTGTACTATCCCCTGTTATGCTGCGACCTCGGCAGTCGGTTATCTTTTAGTTGCCCGGAGGACTCAGTGCCTTATATACAGGGGGGGGGCCAAAAAAAAGACATTTTGCCTATGTCGGACTTCGGCTCTTTTTTCTTCGCAGAGATTGCTGTCGTTGACGGGAGTTCCTCAGCAGAGTATTCCCTAAGTGTCCCTCTATTAGTGTACGCAGGCCTCTCCTTCACTGCCCTCACCGTCTTCAGAATATGACGTCATCTGTCACCGTCGTCAGGCTCAAGGAGGTCTACCGTAAGAGCTTCAGCCTGAAGCTCTTACGCAATTTCGTGAATCGATTTAATGTTGGATAGTTTTCTAGAGGCATTAGCTACCACTGTGCAAATCCCCTCGGAACTAGCTTTCCAGTAAGGGTCGTTATGGTACACGATCCTTCGAAGACCCCATTGAGATCGACCAGTGCACCATGTTTCCAGGGCTAATTCTTCTGATGCCGTCCACGTACGTGGCCACTATGAAGATTTTCTTATAGAATGGAATGCACTCTTTAATAATAAGTTGGAACCGTTCGTCTGAGTTGAGTAAAATGTGCTTAAATCCATCTGGAAGTGGAGGCAAAATGTCTTTTTTTTTTTTGGCCCCCCTGTATATGTTCTGCATATGTAGTAGCATTGCTATGTTCCGTTATAGATGGAGCTGGCGCTAAACCACACTACTGCCCAGTAACTCAAACTTGCCCAATTGGTTTTATAGAGTTTATTTCCGGAAGTCAATTTTGATTATGTGAATAAATCAATCGATTGCTCCTCAATCAGGATGCTATTTTGTTACTCTGAACTTGCCTCTGTCCACTAACTCCTAGATATCCCGTAATATCGCGCAAAAAACAGAAACAAATACTGATGCTTTCCAGCATGAGCAACATCATCATCAGACTATTAGTTGGGGTAATACTATATATGTAATTCCATCTATCAATTATTACTTGCTAAAGTGCAGAAACGGAACCAAATGTGAATTTTTCGACTTCCCTAAACGTAACCATTTCGAAGGAGAGCCCTCTGTCTTGGTTAAGCATCATTATTTGCTCCAATCCAAGGCATTTTTTGCCGTGCCCATTATTTCAATGGAAACTTTCTTGATAAGAGCTCTCCGCCCCACGTTTGAGGCTCCTCGAGGTGCCACTTAGAAGCTTTGGGCATCGAAGTGCAGGATTTCTATCTGAACCCCTCCTTTTCGGCACCTTTCCATTCCACTGCCATGTGCTCTGTGAAGAAGGCCGGCTGCACGGCTGTCAATCTTGCAATGCGAATTCAGAAGTATGTAGAAAATTGGCTTGCTATCAATCCGAACCATCCTTGCGATACTTGCATGCAAACTTGCGGTCAAAAAGGCAGTTGACAAGAAAGAACAAGTCGAAAACGAAAGGCGACTTCGCCCATGGCCTTCCTCAAGAAAACGCCCTTGTTGTTTAGGTGGCGATGAAAATAATCAATCCAGTGCCACTCATTAACATACAATGGCGTTCACTATAGCTACCGAGGCCAATTTTGGCCTCAGAGTCGCTCTTTTGGCTTTTGAAGCGCGATGGAGTAGAGTGAATATCTTCAGCAAAAGCCAAGTGGAAAGTATTATGCCAGAAAAATGTGCAACATGGCTTCTTTCGTTTGACTTCCCAGATGGAAACTTCTGGGCCATCCTAGAAACACTTGTGATTTCCGGTATACGAAGAAGAACGTCCTTTATATCGACACTAGCAATTTTGCAATGACTAATTCTAAAACAACAAATTGTAATCGAAAAAAGTAGAGAAAAAGGTGCCCAATTGAGAAGGGCCTGCGTTTCAGTAATACGCAGGGTAGGAACTGAAATTTCGAAGCATTGCTGCTCATAGCCGCTGTACAATGCAATCAGTCATGGGAACGAGAGGGAAATCCCACGCCTCATCCGCAAATCAACCAGATTGATGAAGCACACGGCACAATGAATGCTTGGACACGGGTGTGTTTATCCCGTGTGAGACGAGGGTGAGCGAGGGTGAACGGGAAGAGATGAAAATTTGAGAACGCGCTCGGGCGGATTTATTGCATTGCACAATCTTGACATACTCATTTGAAAAGAAAAAATAGAATTTAATCTCTGCGTAAGACAAATTGCGATGGCGGCTTGTGGTGTAGAGGAGGGACAAGCTTAGGCGATCTAGGGATCGAATCCTGGGTCGTACGTCCTCCAGGAAAACGAAGCCTTCCATCCCTCCGGAAGTCGGTTAATTGGTACCAGACTTGTCTGGGAGGATAAAAACACTGACTTGTACATCGGCTGGCCCCCGCAAGTCATTGTATAGGCCACATCGCATTCAAACGCCACTACGAATGTACAAATGGAAGTAGAATGCGTGCCGCATCCCTGAAAGGAATTCACTGGCTAATGCTTAATCCTTTGTCCTTATGACACATGCGGAAGATTTCTCAGGAACAGTATTTAGAGAATGATCGACGTTGATCAATCTCCCTGGCATGCACCACGTGTTCGGATTCTTTCAGAGTGAGGTGAGTCACCTCATCCTGAAAGAGTGGTCGAACACGTGGCGCATGCCAAGGTGATTGATCAACGTCCACTATTTTATACTGACAGCTCCCCAACTTCCCCCTCTCTTAGCGCATAATCAGGGTTATTGCAGTCTTTCAACAATTCGAAACAACTGTATTGAAGGGGCAGGAAGAGGATAAGGTATTGCGGCGCAAGAGTTCGTCTTGGCAACAGTAATCCATTTTTTCAGAGGACGAAGATCCTGGGTGGGTGTATCACTTTGTAGGAAGGCCGAATAAGCGAAGTGAAAATTGAAAAGGTTTCGTCGTCCCTATTCGAAGGCCTGAGCGCTCTGGGCATAACGTCCCTCCCCCCCCCTTCCCACGGGCGCCCACTACAATTAAGCCGGAAATTCATAAAACGAGTATTCCTTCTAAAGCTGCGAACCGCAAACATTGTCAAAAGTATAATAAATTTGGTTTGCTTCAAACTGTTCAACTTCCAGTGCACAAATGGTTTCAAGTCGCAGATATTCTACCTAGGGCTCAACCTGGAACCTCTTCAATCACTTAATTGCCAAAGGATAACGCGGTTTGGAAGTTTCAGACCATGATCTCCTCTTTTGTTAGGCAGCCAACAATACTCCATTAACTGTCCGTAATATCAAAATTGAAAGGGTGACACATTCGGAGTTGATCAATCCTTTTGAGACTGCGCCACACTTTCTGATTCCATTCATTGTATCAGTCAAAGTGCTTGAGTGAAGATACTGTCGGGAATCCAAGGGTCTGAACCGCGACAGCGTGCGTGGTAAAAATGGCAATGTGCTTCTACATACACCAGCTCGATCCTAGTTTACAATAATGGACGACCTATTTATAGTATGCATTTTTTCGATGTTCACTTCTCAGTTCCGTTGGCTCGAATATTAAAACTGCCACAAGATATCTACTAGCTCCGCGTATTAACGTCAAATTATAACAGTTCAAGCTCAGGAAGCCTGAATATGGCATTCGTCCAATTCGGACAGCGGGCGCGTACTGGTAATTCAATTAAAAAATTATAGCAGTTGAATAAATGAGAGAAAAATCCAAATTTGTTCAGAGTGAGCACCGGACAGGATTGATTCTAGGAAAAGAAGGGATTCTGAATGTCCAAGTGAAGGTTTGTTAAAGGCAAAGGTCGGGATTAGTTGACCAAACCAACCCTTTCGGTCATGCCTGTACTTGGTTACGCACCCGTAGAGATGTTCCCACACTCAAAATCCGAAACGGCGCAGTAATAAGGCCCAGGGCATGTACTATGCGCTATCGCCGCCTGGCCCCGCTACGACCGCCCACCTTGGGATGTGGTGCGTGGCTGGCATAACGTGTGAAATCAGCTAGGTTGATTGCCGTATCAACCGATAGAACGACTGATATCTTCAGAAAACTTGTTTGTACGTGCCTCTTCCCCAAGCCAGCCT
>MU873334.1:0-13425 GCA_036418205.1 Ostertagia ostertagi | reverse complement strand
GAAAGTTGCTTATTTCATCTCATTCACTACACCCTCCTCCTTATCTTCTTACTGGTCAGTCACTAACGACGTCGAGAGCGTTAACTAAGCAAATACACAGACTAGCAACCCATTACCCACTTTGTAAATAAAGCTTTAATCTGCATTAGTTCTCTACTACCATTTTGAGCCCCAAAACTGGTTTAAAACTTACTGCATAAATCGCTGCATTTGTTTTGGCAACAGATCTTGTAATCTGAAACAAAAAGTTCAAATAATATGATACGTTAGTAGCAGTGAAAGGCAGGAGGAATTTATACAGTGTAATCAATGCAAAGAGGAATCAAGGCATCTATCACAGAAAAGGTAACATGAAACAACACCGCTCAATTGCAACATGATCTCAAACAACGATCACAGCCAGCACGTTTTAGGTGCTGGCCGCTCGGACGGACAGCTAAATGTGGGGGAGACACAAAAGATGCTTAACATTAGTAAATAGCGGTCATAGTTCCGCTGGCTACATTGTTCATGCTGCAAAACTGAAAACTTCCATAACCACAGGAATGTTACCTATGAAAAGGAAGGGCTAAAATCTCTGAACTGAGGATCAAGCCAGGGATCGGCAAGGTAAAAGGTAGCATAACCAAATATACTAGGTCCAATGTTAGACTTTGCACCGTGTGATCGCAACCCAATCTCCAAGTTTTCTAAGAGTTCAGCTGTTACTTGGAACGAACAAAAGCGCCTTGTAACTCTTTGCGGAAACTCGGTCAATATTTTGCGTCTCCACTTTCCCGGAGAAGCCCTGTGAACAAAAATTTGGGTTTCTGGGTGAGTCATCTAAAAAACAAGGTTATAAAAGACTGCAGAGGCCAAGATAAACTATGTCATTCACCGGTGAAAAACATGAGACCTAGGTCGACCCAACTAGGCAAAAATGTTGCATGCCTCCTCAACTCGAAGCTCTCGATCGACACCCAACTATACACTACATTGGATCGAGTTTAGTGAACGTATGGGCGCTTGCATAGTCGGTCGTCCGATCGTACCGATCTCACAGCATTGAGATACGTATCGATCGTCTGGCATGCGACACATGCGATCGTTACGGCCGATCATAAATGCGTCCAATAAGCAAAAACCATACTCGACAAGGTTGTCAAACAAAAGAGCACTGCTACCCATGTTGCTAAGATGGGATTCTCGGTTGATATTCGAGTAAGTTCGCCATCTTGAAGTATCGTAACGGCAATTAGTATATGGATGCATTCCAAAGACACTTAAATATAGATCCCCAACGCGCTTATTAAACTCGACTCAAACATTAACTATTCCGAATGCAATAATAGTGGACTAACAAAAGCAAGGATCAAAAGTGAAAGTCACTTACCCTCTCGCACGTCTCTGTGGAAGCCGTGCAAGGAGTGTCAAGGCTTGGCAGCGTCCGTTGGGAAGAAAGAATTTCTTGCTTGACATGAAGATTCTATAATAACTGACATGGATTTATTTGCTAACTACTCATCAAATAAATCAAAAATTTGGGCAAATTTTTCACCAGACATGGGATTCAAACCAGCATCTCTCGCTTACTGGGCAATTGTGCTACTTTCGCAACGCGAAATAGGGCGTTAAAACGGCAGCTAACAATCACGACATGTCAAAAACAATCAATCGAAAAACCCCGTATTTGCATGATAAAGCAGTGAGCGAGAAAACAGCATGTAAAAAAACAGACCGTTACTACAGCCTCAGCTGCGTTTGATTGGGAACGAACAGGAATCGGCGATGCGGTAACTGCTGGGCTTTCCAGCTCGATCTGAGTTATACTAGAATCAAGACCCAAACGTGAAGATGCGAAGCCCTGATCAATTCACCTTCACCGAAATCGCGTGTTGACTAGGATTGGACCCTTCTAAAGCGGAAACAAATGTTTCCGGCGTCTGCAGCGGATCTTCTGCACAATGAACCTGCACACATTCCGATCCTTCGTTTCTGTCTTTTGCGATGTCTTCTCCTCCATTGATGGAGCACGCAGCATCTTCATAAGAAGTTTCGGCTTCGACATCATTTCATTACCCTTAAACAAACTATGAACAGGAGCTGTAACTTAGATAATATATTTCGTCAGAGCGCAACTTGAGTCGATGCTGCACTCACTACTTTAGCATCGCGGTGCTATAAATTGTCTCAAATTCAAAAAAGAAAATGTTAAGCAGAGCTTAAACAGGTAACTCAAACATGTTAGTTTCTAGAGTGCTTCAAGGGACAAAACGATATCAGAGGACGATATCAAACAATCAAAAAGGACTTCAGGTGGATGTCAGACTTGGCGATCCTGCAGTCGCGACAGCGATAGGAACACGCCGTCGCGAATGCAAATTGCCGTCTCACATCCACCACAACAAAGAGAGAAAATTCAACCTGCAAATTGGCACGATTCTTAAGCTATGTTATGTACTTGCAAATTATCTTCCAATGGATTCCAAAGCGAAGATTTGGATATGTTTATGAAGACTTCTAAACCACCGTCTAATCTATATTCTTTCATTCAACTCTACAAAGCGAATTTCGGTTCAGGGGAGCTATTTTAGTCCTACAGTTTGCCCCAAATATTTCTCACTGAAATCCGTCTTCTGCATTCATTTGAAACAAGCTTGTCACTTTAGGGTGTCTTCATGAACAACTTGATGGATTGCAAGGCAGGCTAACGTCACAACTTGGACTGAGTTCAAAGACACCATTTTCTTGATGCCTAGTCTTGATGGATGAATTTTTAGCACAAGAGATCGTCGACGCTGAATAACAGAATGTCGCCTATAGGTCAAAACAGCGAAAATCTACCCAAACAACCCAAAAAGGAACTTTTATGCTGTTTATCTCAGTCTAAAATTTGGACCTCTCAGATCTTTACATCTGAATATATATGAGCATTTGGTGCTTATCAATATTGAAATACTCTTCAAAACTCCAAAAAATAAAAGCGATGACTACATGTAAACCGACTCACCTGACTCCTCGGTGAGTCCATCACTGCAGGTGTTTCTATCTGATCAGTGATGCATGCTTCCTGTACCACCGCAACAGGTGTAGAAGTAATCTCCTTAACTTGTGCACTTAACCAAACTCAACGGATCTAATTCGCACATCGATGTGCTCATAGTAACTATTATAAAACTTCGTTACTCACATCCGCTTGTGCTGCATCTCCTTCTCCTCTGTGCAGTACTCTGAACAAAAGTGATATTAGTATGACGTGAATCATATACACAGAGAAGCGCACTTGGAATACAGACTCACTCCTCTTCGACATCATCTTCAAATGTTAAAATACTACGACTATAACTCTCTGCCGTCTCTCGGAACTGCTTGAATGTTAAGCCTCGGCGAGGCGTTCTCGGTACTGCCCTGTTTCCGCTCCTGTATAGATTAATAGTCTGTGACAGTACGTCGTTAATCAAAAACCATAGCTGGTCCGATAAATGCCAATAACAAGCATTTAATAAAACTAACGCTTCTCTGATAACTTCTTTCAATTTAGCTTTTTGCACATGAAGCCAATCCGAGGCGTTGGAAAAAGTCGCTTGAAGATCCACCATTGTGGCTGAGCACCCTCGCTCAACGATCTAAAATGTCCTTTAAACAAAACCCAAATAAAAGTAATAAACCTTAGGGGTTGCGCCCTATTAAAAACACTGTCAGGGCGAGATTGGCTTTCAACAACAATGAAAAGTTATTGACTGATGGGAAGATAACCTCACAAGAAAATATACTTTGCTCAAAAATACCACAAATACAATATGCAATGTGTTGCAACCCATACAATGTGAGTTGGAGATCTTTGTGTTCAAAACATCACCTTTGAGATCGAGATGGATCTTGTCCCTACTAGTTGTAAATATTTAATTTTTAATCAAAGTATGTTAAAACGTCGTTGTAGGGAATTAACAAGGGCATAAAAAGATCGAGAAATCGCACCTGCTGCATCCTTAGTGGTGGATGAGAGAGAACCTTATGGTCAACATATTTATTTTCGTCCTCTTCAGCATCCATTCTGACCATGCCTGTCCACCTGTTGGGCACTATCTGCCTTCACAGAATTCGGTTTCTTCCTTGATCTTTTTGGTGGCATTCTTAAACAACAAAACCAAAATCAACAAATCCCTCGGCAATTTGACAGTAACGACGACTGCACAATAACGATCCAACATTTCATCACATATGAGCTCTCGAACATCTCATTCGAACACATCTGTACGTTCACAGTATTACACTGGCTAGAGAGCGGATTCGTGGACGAAGGTAATATTTTCATACAGAACAAAACAGAAAGTGGAATTCATTCATCAAGCTCTCATTAGCTCTCTCATCTTCAGAAAGGAGAAGACAGTGATGAAGAAATCATGGAAAAGATGTCAACATTCAAAATGGACAGAACATTATTAAAGTGGTCCAAATTTCACAAGAACATGGATGGAAAGGCCGGTTGACGCCCAAACAAAATCACCCGTCACGATTTCTAGGTTCTTAATTACGAAAACAGCCCAATAATAGCGCTGACCTAGTGAACTCTGCGCTTAGCAGCTATAGCGAAATTTTGAAAATTCACCTTCGCGGGTGAGCGTTCCGTGCGGGCAGACAACTCGTCCATCGGACGGCGTGGGTGTGGGCGTACCCAGTTCCGCATCGCGTATGCCGTCGTGACGCCGCACGCGGCGATCTGTGGTCTATCCATTCGCTGCTGTGGCCCCGTCTAGAAGCCCCCCCCCTCGAGATTGCCGGCACCACTCTCCCTTCTGTGCTCAGATAGCCCATTCAAAGTGTCAGTTGTGGGAGCAGTCAAGAGACGGTTTCGGGTTTCTTGCGAAACGAACCAACTTCACTATTCCATTTTTTCCAGGTTCGTGCAATCGAGGGGGGAGGAACAAGTACAGAACGTTCCTTACAAGGGAGAGCTACCAGTCAATATCCATGGGACGGACGTCAAGGTTGGCAACCAAACCAACGTTGCACAACGTGGCAATCCTTTGAGAACTGATTAGAAATCTTTCCAATCTACACCTCTTCCCTTTAAACATCTTATGTGAGTGAATTCGGTGATGTGCTAAAGCATCAAAAACAGGTTTTGATTAACCATGCGTGGATATTGATGTTCTGAGCACCTTTTTGATCTAATACATGCGATTGAGTGAGTATTCTTCACCACGTTCCTGCAGAGGTTATCGTGCTCTAGTCTACATTGCACAAAGACCCTTTAATTTAATGATGTGTCGGAAAAATTCATTCGTTCTTTTGTGTGAAGCTTTTTCACGTTTTTATTGTGAAGTGTGACTTGCTTTTGTTGATGTTCGTTCCAAAAATATACATCCTTTCAGATGACTTCGGAAGGCGGCTTGCGGCAATGCCTAACCGACCTGTCTCGAGCCGACACAAGCGGCGATTACCAGAAGGCCTTACAAGCAGCAAATAGAAGTGAGATCTTTAAGCTGGCATTTCCAGATCTCTCAGAGTCAATTCCTTTGCAGTGATACGTCGCTATCCGAAAGAGCTGTATGCCTTCAAATGTAAACTCGTTTGCCTTATCCAACTGGGAATGTACGACGATGCTCTTACATTGCTCAAAAAGACGCCTCCAAACCAAATGGGGTAGTTGTCAATCTACATATCTGTACTCTAACTTTTTCTTGGAAATTAATTCTTTCAGGGAATGCGCTTTCGAGAAAGCATACATTCTTTATCGTCTTGAAAGGAACGATGAAGCTCTTGAAGCGCTGGCAGCTTGTGATCCGAAAGACCATCGTGCTCTCGAATTGAAGGCGCAGCTCTGCTATCGCCTTGACCAGTTCCAGGTTTCACAATTTCCTTATCTTTCCTTGATTCTAATTGATCCCTTGGCTAGAGCAAAGTGCAGTGTATGGCGGGGGGGGGGGACAGGGTGTGGTTCACCAAGACAGAAAGCGAGTTTTCTACGTTTCGCAGCGCGAAACACGAAAAGTCGCTCTTTGCCCTAGTGAACGGCACCCATGGGGACAGAATGGATATTAGCTGGTGTGTGGTCATGCTTTGCGACCGTCTAGCAGTCTAGTGTGAGCTGTATTTAAGGCTGCTTTCATGGTCTGCGCCGTGTTGACGCTCTTCCCACTGGCCGTGCGGACTGCGTCTGCGACGGCGCAGACTACGAAAGCAGCCTAATATGCATATCGACCGTGCGATCCTACGGTCGTGCACGAAGGTCCTGTCCACTCCGCACCAGAACTGTTCGGTCGTGTTCTCTCGCGGGTCCCTCTCCTCTCCAAGGCTTAGTCCTAGGGCATTCACCGTTCTCTAATCGTCTGTGCTCTAGCCATCGCGGCAGGACCATTGAGGAAAAATCAAGTAGTCCGTAAACCGTGACGTGACGCGGTCAAACGAATTGCAAGGCAGTCGCGAAGTATGCCCGCACCTTTCCCATTTCGCCACTGACACGTACATCGCAGCGTCAGCTCAGTAGCAAGCTTCATATTTTTCAAAGCCTTCACATAACGTTTCTTCTTCATTCCATAATTTCAGAAAGTTTTTTTTTTCGTATATCCTTGTAACCTTCAACTTATGACTGGCAGTTTAGTGTTGTTTTGTGTATTGTTTTTTGTTCATGAGCACTTTAAGACTGCGTCAAGTAATTTTTGTAAATCTTTCCAGGAAGCACTCGATATCTTCCGAGACTTGTTGCGAAACCACTCAGATAGTTATGATGATGAACGCAAAGCAAACTATCTCGCAGTGCAAGCTCAGTTGGAAGCTATGGGACTCAAGCAGGTCAGTGTTATACCCATTCATTCAAGGAATACGCTTGAAGTACCAACTGGATTGTTTTAATTCATTGTGGAAGTTGTTGCCTTTGTTCAATTTATCCTACGTATTTCCAAATTTTGTGTATTTCAGCAAACTGCAAGCGACAGTGAAACATTCGAGCAAATGTATAACACCGCTTGCCAACTCATTGAAGCGGGCAATTACGAAACGGCATTAACCATGCTTGATAAAGCAATCAGTAAGTCATCTCATCTTTGCGAATAAGTTTAGCGTTCTTTTTAAAATTTATTATGACAAATGCAAGGGCTGATACTTTACAGATGCCTGTAGAAACACTCTGAGCGATGAAGGATTAGATGAAGAGGAGATTGAAGACGAACTAGCAATGCTGCGTGTACAGCGCGCTTTCGTGTTGCATAAAATGGGGAGGAAACAGGAAGCCATCGAAATATACAGAACGCTCCAAGCGGCGGGGTATGTTTGTACAATTCCTTTCTACAGTAAAAATTTCTGGATTTGATCTTTCTATTTTTTGAAATCGCTCCACAGAATATTTGAATGAAATACAGGCAATTTGGCGTACTAAGTGAAATCAGTTTGAGAACGATTTAGTCCTTCCTAGGGCAAGCAATGTGTTGTTCCTGCGCCTCGTGCTTTTCGCTTTCGCGGTCTTTTGACTTACTTTCTCGGACGAGAAAGACGTGCTTCCTCAAAATTAAGCAAGATTCCGTAGAGGTTATGGGATAATCCCTCATCTTCATTGAAATCTCTATCTACCCTAGTCTGAGAACTTGTTTTCATACCGATGTGATCAACGACTGTATTTCCTGAGGTGTAAAAACGATGTTCCTTGTTCTAGACCATCTGACGTAAGTGTTATGGTCACTGTGGCAAACAACATGGCAAGCGCTATGAAAGATCAAAGTCTTGCTGATTCTCGAAAAAAGCTGAAAACTGCTCTACAATTGGATCAGAAGAAACTATCTACACGTCAGCGACGAACGCTCATGCTGAACAATGTAAGCTTTTGGTAATCAGATCGTAAGCTCCAAGGCTTCAACAAAGTCTTGACGGGACAGCAGTACGTCCCAAAGCTAAATTCAAGTTTCAAACGACCTCCCTCCATGTTTTCTATCGGTTTAAGGCTCTCGTGCTGCTACATTCGAATCAGAGGGAGCCATGCCGACGTGTCCTGGATGATCTGATCAACGTTTTTGGTGCTTCGAGAGATACTCGGCTCATCGAAGCTGCGCTGTGTTTCAGATTGAATGAATTCGAGAAGGCGATCAAGGTAGGTCGTAGAAGTGACTCATGTTTGGTGGTAGGCGATCAAGTAAGAAAAGGGGAAAAGGGGATCACATATAACCACTAGGGGAGTGTTTTTGTAGTCAGTCGACCATACTATATTTAAAAAATTATTTTTCTAGATGCTCGAAAACGGAGACCTCCAAATGGAAATGACTCGCATTCATCTTATGATCAACAGCGGTAAGAGATGAAAGCTAGCGTGTTTTATATTTGCTATGAAATGACTTGAAGGTCGCCTTGATGAGGCCATCACTGCGTTGAACAATATTCCCGCAAATGTTCGTCTTCAATCTGCTGTGGTCAGTCTTGCTGTCAGTTTGTTGGTCTCGCTTGAAAGAAAGGATGAAGCTCTGAAGGTTTGTTGCTTGTGTACGATCCCAATATATTGCGTTTTATTAGTTGAAGGTGCATAGTAGTATGGTTTCAGATGTTGAACGAGGCAATTGGACATATGAAGGACACGGAAGTGCGAAAACAGATGCTCAGTCAAGCGGCTATGCTTGAATCCTCGAGAGGAAATGCGGCCGCCGCAGCTAGATATTTAGAAAAACTCGCCGAGTTAGTTTTATGCACAAGTCGATGTCTCGCCTTTGTTTCAATGTTTTTGTTGAAGGTTCGATCCGAATGATGTCAAAGTGCTTTGCCGACTAATTCGTGCATATACTGATTCAGATCCGAAAAAGGCTGAGCAGCTGAGCGCGCAGGTGAGTTTTCTTCACAGTCAGCTTTAACTAAGAACGTGTGTTGTATTGTGAAAGGGGTTCTGCTACTTTTGAGCTGGGCGACTAGAAGTGTAATATTTTAGGTGTTCCCAGAGACAACAGAAGAAGGTATGGATGTTGACGGCATTGAAGAAAGCGATTGGATCCTCTATGGTGAAAAATATAAGCAGAAAAAGGAGGCCAAGTCTGAAGTGGAAGATACCGTATGTCATGATTCGTTTGAAATGAGTTCAGGATCAACTTATGAGCTGCTTTTTAAGGAGATAGTGACGAGGAAGTTGAAGAATCGCAAGCGCAAAAGAAAGGTTAAACTTCCAAAGAACTACGATCCCAATGTGCCGCCAGATCCAGAAAGGTTGGTGGGCATTCAGACGATTTCTTTCAAGCCGCAGTGAAAATGATGATCTTTGCTCTAGGTGGTTGCCTAAACAAGAACGTGCGGCCTACAAAAAGAGGCAGAAGAAGAATCGTGATCGAGACATAGGGAGAGGCACTCAAGGCTCGGCTGCTACGAATCCGAACGTGTACGTTTGAACTGCTATTCGTCCCCGTAGTGACAGTGATTCCATGACATCCTATGATGTTGGCGAGGAGGTAATGTTTCAGTGAGTTTACGACGGCTTCTCCAAGTTCGCCGTCGCCGATGGCCACCATGCCCGAAGGACCGCGTCAGCTGCGCCCTAAACAGCAGCCTAAAAAGAAGAAGAAGCCATCTAAATTTTAAGGAAGCACCGTCTTGCTGACTTTCACTTTTAGTAGGATTTTGTTCTAGGTTTTTTGGTTGTTAACTGTATTAGCATATTTCGGCATATTCCTAATTTTCTCTTTTCCTATTTTTTGTGGTGTTTTTTTTAATTATTAAGATAAATACTTTATAATTGATTCGTTCATATGTATTTAAACACAGACGTATCTGCTCTACATGTAAGCGAGTTGCTTGTCCCGGGTAATTTTGTGAAAGTGGAGTAGGGGTGAACCTTGAATTAAAAATACACTAGATTCGTGACATGGGTTTGTGTTTTTTTTTTTTTTTTTTTTTTTTTTTTTTTTTTTTTTTTTTTTTTTTTTTTTTTTTTTTTTTTTTTTTTTTTTTTTTTTTTTTTTTTTTTTTTTTTTTTTTTTTTTTTTTTTTTTTTTTTTTTTTTTTTTTTTTTTTTTTTATTTATTATTGAACTCACAGGGTGAGATCGCCTAAGGTCAAACGGTCGTTGGTCCGATTTGAGTTGCGAGCCAGCGCACTTGTCGTGCCGCCTCCCGAAGGGGGTGGTCTCGCCATACGAGTTCTCCTCGAGGCGAGCACTCACCGCCACTATCAGCGTAATCCACCTAACCACGCGACATCATCCAACGCCAGAAATGTATCTGATAATATAATTGTCGACTTTTGGGCTGTCCTACAACTTAACGACCCGCCGCTCTCCACCTAAAAAATCTAAAACGGCCATCGAGCGCATCGAGTGGAAGGAGGAGGGGATCTCATGAGCGGCAGCAGCAGACCTAATTTTGTCCATTTCACGATTTTTACCTGAAGTTTCGATTTGAATAGTCGAAAATCACCCTTTTTTCCGCAATCATGTATCCCTCAACTTCCCCAAATACGCACTTCCCCCTCTTAAAACTCGCGAATGCGACTCCGTTCCTTATGTTAAGACCAACAGACGGTTGAACGCTGGCACCATTGGTTTGACTTACTGATAACGTACAAAACTGACGCGAATTGAGCACGATCATGAGAATCCACATTGATTTTTTTCTAAAAACTTTTTTTTTTCGCAAGTAGAAAAGCCATCAAGGGAAGCGATCGTGATAAGTCTCATGGGATGTGAATGGAAAGAGTACTGGAGAATTGGCTGAACATCCCCATCAGCAGACCAAAGTGTGTCGCGAACGGTGTGTATGCTCCCCGACACTCGACCTCCCAGCCGAGCTGCCCATCCGGCCCACCACGCTGCCTCCTGAGCACCCGTCAGGAGGAGCGGACCCAACTACCCCCCGGGGACACACGAGGGGCGCCGTCGGCGGCTCAACCTACGCTCTAGTGGCCGACGGGCTAACCTAGGTAAACAGCCCTACTAAACCCGAGTGACACACAACAGACCGATATAATTAGGGTAAACCCACATATAATACATAGAAAACACAATTATATTTACTAACATTTATTATGACGTAATAACTCACCATACTCCTCGAACTCCCGGGGTCACCTCTCTCAGAGGTGAGCCCCACCAGCTGACTCGACGTATTAGACCCCCACGTTGGCTCGGCTTCTTCTGGGGGCTCCATGCGGCCGACGTGTCCTATCTGGGATGTTGTAAGGGCTGCTCCCAGACGGGGAGCAGGGGAAGGACACGACCGGCTTTGGGATGACAGGCGCTCCGCCAACATGGACTACGGAGCGACGTGCCCCTTCGCCTTAGCTGGCCTCATCGCGTTGCCCGGTGAACACCGACCTGCCACCGGTGGCCAGCTCCTACGAGCACCGCCGCACGGACGGTGCGCGTAGCGCCGACTAACTGGCCTCGACCGCAGGGAGGCGGGGCCAATGGCACTGGATGCGCATTGGCATCCGAGCGCAAGTGGGCCGGGGCGCACGGTGCGCCCAGCGGGCGCTTCCAAGGCAGTGGCGTGATAATGTGCTGGACGAGCTCTTCAGAGCTCTACTTCCAGAGCTCTAGCTCACCCACCATGTTGGACATGGAAAGGTGGCAACGGTGGCGTGCTATGATACCCTCATTGTTCTCGTCCGATTTTCATGTCTGATGTGACTCATACCTAGCAGCCGTACCTTCTTATCGTATTGTGTCATGTCTTCCATGGGGTTATGCTCGTCCAACCATTCTCAGTCTTAGTTGCTACCTCCACCGTTTTCGTCACTGACGTATGTATGGGGAGGACGAGAACATCCAAAACAAGACATTTAAAAATCGCTGGTAGGTGGCCCTGGAAGTAGCCAGGGAAGGGAAGGATCCAGAATACAAAGTTGCTTACATCATTTTCAGATCCTTCCCCCGTGGGCTATCCCCAATGTGTAAGTGGCTTACTCACTTCAATGTCCCCCTGTCGACATGGGCGTGAAAAGAACTCACGAGGAAATACAGTCAGTTTCTAAAGCAAAAATACCGAATTCTTTCATAAAGGGAGCCTATAGGCAAGAAAGCAGGGTAATTCTTATCGTGGAGGCCGTTTATTATTTTTAAGGACGAATTCACGCTGGAAAGGCAACCCATTTCAAATTAAACTAGGCGATGGTGAGTGGTACACGAAAGAAGGAAGAACCATGAGAAACGGCCCAGAACCCGAGAAATGGGACCCCTTCCTTGCCCGTTGATTTGAGCATTGATGCGACTCTCATCGCTGTGCCCTCTTCAACACTACGCTCTCTCACCTATCTAATCACTCGCCACGTATAGACCTGCGGCGAGTGATCAGATGATCGGTGGGCGTGCACTGGCCCACCGCGCCAAGATTGAGCCTTAATAGGTCGCCGAGGTCAACTCCTTCGGTGCCAATTGCGCTTCAGTCCGCACCCTCAGGAGGTCCGCGGGTCCCTCAACTAGGTGAATTACTCCTTCTTCGACTTTCATTCTAATCGTGAATTCGTCCTTTAATAAGGTGCGTGAATTGAACATAAGACAAAGCAGTGGCTCCAGCAGAGACAAAACTAGATGAAAATTGCCTTGAAAAATTGTTTTTTGTAAACTTAAAGTATTCTAAATATGAAATATTGTGTACTAAATAGTAGTATGTCGAAATATTATTTCTGCAAAATAATGTTTGTTTACAAGAAAATAGCAATTGAGGAAATTCAAGTCGGTCCCCTGAAAAACCGCAAATTATAATACTTACTCTTTAATCACTTTTTGGGATTTCATGAAGTTCTTGGTATGATAAACTCCAATCTATGCAGTGCCCCAATAAGTGTAAGTGTTTGAAATAAGGACCTCACGGTCTGAACAATCTCCTTAGTTAGCATTTACTGCGCTACAACTGGCTCTTTCGTCATACCAGTTGTGATGGATTAAGCTGCGTTAGCAGGCGACCGGTTGATCACCGATAGCAATTTATGTTACCAGTTTGATGGGCGCCCATATAAGGTCGTCAACCAAGCCGTTATCAGTGGTATCCACTACATCGGCTATGCTCTACCTGCATACTGTACTGCACGTGATTTCGGCATCAGCCGCAATCGCTGCGTTGACAGCGATTGCTTCCACTGTTTCCATGTTCTACGA
This sequence comes from Ostertagia ostertagi, assembly GCA_036418205.1. Classification (NCBI taxonomy): domain Eukaryota; kingdom Metazoa; phylum Nematoda; class Chromadorea; order Rhabditida; family Trichostrongylidae; genus Ostertagia; species Ostertagia ostertagi. The sequence continues at coordinate 389 of MU873334.1, read as the reverse complement.
TATCACCAATTTCCAGGATGAAATTCGCATGGATTTACAGCAGTTTAAGGTGAGTCAACTGCATTTAACTACCTCAAGACCTCAACCTATGGATTCGACTTTAAGGAGATGGCCGATGATGCATGGAGTCAGATGATGACGAACAAGGGCGAGCGATCTGTCTACGAAAATCTTATCACTAGGGCTAAAAGGCAAGCAGGCGGTAAGCAGAACCAAGTTTGATGGTGTTCGTAACCTTCTTGAACTGAATGCCTGTTTTCCAGGTGACCAGTGCCAGTGCGCTCCAATAGCAACCAACTGTCCTCCTGGGCCCCCTGGTCCACCTGGATTAAATGGAGAAGATGGTGAACCGGGCACACCTGGCCAAGACGGCAATGTTGGTCAAGTTG
>MU873332.1:0-12656 GCA_036418205.1 Ostertagia ostertagi | reverse complement strand
TCATTCTACGCGTCTCACCCAGAATGGGCCTTTCCCCAGGGTCAACCGTCACGTTCGAACATTTTCAGGGTTTTTGCGACCCCCTTTTCTCAAGGGGGTCACCCCCTTATCTCAAGGGGGTCCAGTTGCGACCCCCTCTTAGGTAATGGAAGTGCCGAATGTGCTGACTAAATGTTAAGTGAAATATTTATTTCACTCATTTTACTTCAAAGACAGTGAACTAAAACCTTTTAAAGACAATGAACTTCCATGACATAGAACAAAACATTTGAATATTGAATTCTTCACTGGCATTTGAATTGAATTCTTTTCAAAAAATTCAATTCAAATGTTCAGTAAAGAATTCAATATTCAAATGTTGTGTTCGTAAGTTCGTAAGTTCATTGTTTTCAAATGGACAATGAACTTCCATGAAATATGAACAGAACATTTGAATATTGAGATCTTCACTGAAATTTGAATTGAATTGTTTTCAAAAAATCATTGAATTTCTGAAAAAAATTCAATATTTTTTTCATGTTGCCCAAAACTTCAAACTTCATGCTTCCGAAAGAATCACAAGAGCAGTTCAAGGGAGTAAATCAAAGAGAGTTACGTTCTCCATCAATGCATCTCCTAAGATGAGCCCCAAAGGAGCAAGAATCACAGGGCACTGGCTAATGAAAGCTATTTTTTATGGTTAGCCTCGCGAGATCAAAATTTTTGTTCGCTCACAATCACGCCAAAATGAGGATGAAAGCGAAATGTGTAAGACCAAATGGAGGGATATATCCAACAAGTAACATGAAGACTGACGAACTTCTGCTCAAACAGCTGAAAAAAGAGGAAGGATTAAAGAAGAGTAGGACTGACATGATTGCGTCAGAAACCGCCGCAGAAAGCGTTTGCGTTGCGGCGTCAACCTTGGAGCGCGGCAGGTATCACCCGGACGCTGGAAAACTGGGACGCGGCGAAGAAAAAGTTTTAGGAGAGTGTAACTTTCTTGAGACGTATTTGTTTCACTTATTGAGGTAGGTTTAAACTGTGCCTGAGGTGGCTTTACAGAAAATTGCAAGGATGACCTAACTCTCCCAAAAGTATTTCTGTCAGAAGCGGAAAACCCAAAATTCTGAGAAGGCGCACCTCCAACTTTGAGAGCCTCATAAAATCTTTCGTATGCGACATTTGGAAATTGTAAAAAGTTTAGAAACTTCAAATATTTCTAACAAAAGATTATAAAAAGTTAAGTGATTGTCCCCTTTTTCAAAAATTTGCCCCGTTCGAACAGTTCCCGTGCAAAACCGAGTTTTTAAGCTTTCAGCGACTATAACTCACTTCATTTTGATTGCTGTGTTTCCCTCTTTCCATGGGGTGAAAGAGCAGGTTTTGCTCTTTCTAATAAGCCCTAAACCATTTTTCAAAGTTCATTTTTCGAGAAAATCCCACGTTCGAACATTTCGGGCGGTTTTGCCGAACACATTCTTCTTGAAATCGCGAGTTTTTGGGCTTTCAACGAGCATAACTCGCTTCATTTTGATTGCTGCGTTTCCCTCTTTCCATGGGGTGAAAGAGCAGAATTTGCTCTTTCTAACAAGCCCTAAACCATTTTTCAAAGTTCATTTTTCGAGAAAATCCCACGTTCGAACATTTGGATCCCATAGGTTTTTGAGCAGCACATGCGAGTTTCGAGCTTTCAGCAATAATAACTTCCTTCAAAGAGCATGTTGGAAAGAGGCGAAGACATTTTTGAAGACCGCGAGGTTTCTTCTTTCTTATGTGTTTCACGATTTTGTGGAAGAACCGTCCGTAGAAAAGTAGGTTCCCGAAGAAGTTCAATTTCAGCCACAAGAAGTCAAACTTTTCATGGAGATGCATTCAACTGTTCTCTATTCCTCAAGGAAAACACCGTAATTTGCCTAAAACTGTCTCTCTGTGCATAATTAATCGAATCTAATGCGGTCTGCACAAACAATTCTTGCCCTCGGATACGCCACGCACGCGCCTGTGGCTGGCAGTCCTCGAAATTGCGACCCCCTTCCGACCAAAATGCGACCCCTTCGTTCGAACAGTTCGAACGGACGGTTGACCCTGTCAGGGCTGACGAGCTTTTTGAAAACGGTCTTTTGCATGATATAGGGGCAGATGCGGGGACCACAGAACCATGTTTAATTTTTCCTGAACGGCCCTCTGAATACCAGAAAAGGGGGTCCCTAGTTCGATTCCTCTTGGTGACAAATTTTTGCATTTCGAGTTGACGTTCCAAAATTCGCGCAAAATGGAGTTCTGATTGTTCTGGTTGGTTCTAACTCCATTTTGCGCGAATTTTGGCACGTCAACTCGAAATGCAAAAATTTGTTACCACGAGGAATCGAACTAGGGACCTCCTTTTCTGGTATTCAGAGGGCCGTTCAGGAAAAATTGAACATGGTTCTGTGGTTCCCGCATCTGCCCCTATATCATGCAAAAGACCGTTTTCAAAAAGCTTGTCACGCCCTGAAAGACCTTCCTGGTAAGTTCAACACAAATAGTTTAAATTGAGCAGCAAAAGTTAGGGACCCCAATATGTTCAAAATTTTATGTTGCCATGATGCTTCTAAACAGCGGAAACCTCGCAACACTAAAAAGAAAAACTGAACCCAGGCAATGATATACTACCCTGATGTGCGGAAAGGAAGTCGTCAGGGAATGAGCAGATGAGCTTCACCAACTCAGAAAACGCCGTCTCCTTCACATCTTCCGAATTCGATAATAGAAAAGGCCTGAATCAGGTACAATCTGCGGTCGTGAACAATTAGAAATACTGAATAATTTTTTGTCAGAACTACACAGCTCACCTTTTCGCTTCGAAGAAATCACTCAGAGCAAGAGATCTGTCAATTACTAGTTGTTGATAGGCAGTACTATAGTCACCCTCCCCTGTGGTCATCCTGAAAAGTAAGATTTATTTGATCGTATACCAGCAGAAACTGAAGCAGGAAAGTAACGAGTGATCAAATTCAGCAATGATACTCTACACAACCAACGTGAATGTGGACTTGGAAGCCAAACTCATTCGTTAAATAGGCCCCCCATGGATGATTTTAGGGGTCTCACGAATCAGTTCTATTGAGAATTCTAATACAGATCATGATTTAAAATGCTACGAAATCAACAATGAAGATTACGATAGGAGAAAAATCTACAAATTAACGTCGAACGGTTGATCGGCTCCAGGGCAGAGTCAGAGAAGGTTGGGGTGATACCAGATTTCTTCCTACCCTCAACTTCTAATTAAGGCCCTAATTAGATATGAAGACTGACATCGCAACATTATCGTCGCCGCAGCCGAAGCGTGCCGCCGCCAGCCTCTTGCGTCTCTCATTCGCGAAGCGCACGGGCTGCGGCAGGCAGAGTCAGGAGATTTTTCCTCCATAAGATTGCATGAATGGACTTCCCCTGCCCAGGCGAAGAAGAAATGAGGGCTGGAGAACCTCTTTTCAAAAAAAAAACCAATCCATTGAAACACGAACAAAACGGGTGGATGCCATTTTCCCGAGTGAGATCTTTGGCAGCCACCGGTGACTGCCATTCTCACGAATGGGTTCAACCTGGGAGAAGGACTGAAGTAACTTGACCAAGTTTAGAATACATCCTTCCACATCTCCTTGTTACTCTACTTTCTGCTGTGCGATTGCGATGACCGGTCGATTACGAGCAGCAAAGCAAAAGATAGCGACTAGAAGTTTGTTCTGCGCCGTTATAGCATACATCATTCAGAAACCGAGTGCAGGAGTTGCACAACGCTACACTGCTGATCCTATAACGCCCTTCCTTTCCGTAACTCCTAATTGCTTGCGCAAAGAAGTGCGAGACAATCACTGCCCTTCTGAGTACCTCGTCTGGTATGTTATGGGATGGTATAAAGACCGTTACAAGTTTCGGTCTGGATTGCAATCCTCGAAACAGGCATGTAACTTTTTCTTCAAAACAATCATGTCCCAACCCATCACCTCAAATACAAAAATCGACATTTAATTCCAAATTTAATCGGCTCTATCTGTTCCTCAGCTAATTATACGAAGTTATACGAGAAACTGCTGTTTTCGTATTGTCCCTCACCGCAGGAAACCATCAAAGGTGCTCAAAAGGTCCACAAAGAATGTTGATAAGAGATCAACGTAAACAACAGCGCGCTCGTGCAACGAATATAATGACAAAATATTTGGCGCCACGACTGGAAGGGTAATCGCTGACATTCAGCGCACTTCTTTAACAACCCTTCCCTTTGTTCATGCTTCCATTTTTTCATGCCACCTTGTTTGTAACTTTGAATAACTCCGAAAATACCACTACGCCTCTACAAAACCAACAGCCTGAGGGTAACTGCACATCTTCCAGGAAGCACACCTGGCTTCTGAAATCAAAGTGAGGTCATGACAGGTTAGCCAAAAAAAAATTGACAGGAATAGAGTGAAACTCGGGAAACCTTCAAATTCAATGCGGGAGCCCCAAATTTCTTGCACATAAAACAACTTATGAGACTCCTTGAGTTCCAATTACTTCTAATTGTAACCTCCCCTTCAAAAAGCGAGAAAGTGTCGGGTGCAGAACAAACACCACAACTGACGACGGCCTCCAAGTAAATCTGGTTAGAAGTTGTTCATAGTGATAGCTGATTTCTGGTAAATGATAGTTGTAATTAGTGACAATCGATAGAATACAACTGCAACAGGCTAATCATTTCATTGGCAGAAAACATTAACATTTTGTGAAGGCCGTCGTCACTTGTGGTGCATGGTCTGCACCCGACACTTTCTCGCTTTGAAGGGAAGGGTAATTATTCAGCTATAGACATGTTTTACCGAATACAAGTCAGATTTTATACTGATGATTTTCCATGAATTATTTTGGCTTGCTAGTGAACAAAACTGGGAAAGATGACGCATTGCATCCGTCCACACCCTCTCAAAAATACTCCCTGCCTGTGACTTCCACACAAAACCAGCAGAACATGTTCGGGACTAAAAACCAAACGCCGAACCGCTTGAGAATTACTGATAAGCTGACGCGTAAAATTTTGCTCAAGCTCTGTCATCGCTCCTTTATGACGCTAAAATAGCCCACAAACGTAACAGGCGGGCATGTGAGGGAAAGCAGCAATCACCTGATTGTTACGGTGCCTCTTCATCGTCAACTATATAGGCCAATCGCGCCGTGCGAAGGCGTCATTTTTCTAACGCTATTGCTTTGTGCCGAGTGAAACCAACTCGTCATCACCAACAGAAAGTGGCAGGAAACCGTCAGAACCGTACTCCAGCGAACAGCAAATGAGATCCCTCACATTGCTGATCGTAGTCATAGTCCTGCCGGAACTCCGTGGGCAGTGGCTGTAAATTTCTTATATTGTCCGGGGCAGCCTCATAAAGGAGGACTCTGAAGCACCACCAATTTTGCACCCGCTGGAGTAAATTAATGAGGTTCGCTTTTTAGAAAGAGTCGAACAAAGCAGAACCTTCTATAGCAATCGTCGGCGCCGGCATGAGCGGTTTGTCGGCAGCTCGACGATTGATTGAAACAGGACGAACTGACATCGACATTTACGAAGGAATGGATCGCATTGGAGGACGTATACATCCCGTGCCATACCGTATGTCTGTTTGGGTCATATGATGTTCATATGATACCGAAATTCCATCTTAAGGTGGTGGATTCCTACAAATGGGAGCAGAATACATAAACGGGGCGGACAATCCAATCTACAAAATCGCAGATAAACTGGGAGTCATTGCCGACATCATTTCCGACACAGCACAACTGCAGAATGCCGACTAACCCTGATTGGAGAGACGCGAGAGCGCGAGAGAGAGCGAGAGCGCTTCATACCGGAAGTGATGGCAATATTACTGCGAGCTCCAAGAAGATCGGGAAGAAGCAAGTGTGATCAAAGTTTGTCCACCAAATAGTTCTCGAACTCGAGATCACATGGTAAGAATTTTGGAAAAAGTTGATTCTACTTTGCCCAAAATTGAAGGCAGAGTAGTCCAGTCTACCAAACGTGGTATGTAGCAGCACAAATCGCGCCTTTTTCTTTCGCCATAATCTACTGTTTGGGGGACTTGCGCGAAGGGGGGGGGGGGGGGGGGGGGGGGGGGGGGCGGGCGAAGATGTAAGGTGTAGAGAAAAAAAAGAGGCAACATGTGCATGTTCTCAATATTTTGAGATACGCATGAATTCGACTCAACAGTTTGGTCAACGCGATACATATCAACCTTTTACAGGGGAAGGGAACAAAAGCATCTGGCCATTTGCAGCATCAAGCGATTTTTTCATTGTCCGTTGACGGGAAGTCTTATCGCGATTCTGATCTGTCCCTCCCTCACACGACCGAAGCCCTCCCACTGTAATCTCCGTCTCTAATCACGACTCATCAACCGTCACTCAGCTAAGGGCCATCCGGCCAGCTCCGCAGCTTCTTTGAATTGAATACTGTGTAGTTCTCTACCCTACCTACATCAGCAGCTGAATATGCAAGCTACTCCACCCGGCTCCTCCCCCCCCCCGCCCTCGCCTAACCAGCTTTTGAGAAACGTGGTTCACGATCCGTCGAGGTGCCTGTTTCGCTCGGCCCGTGCACCACGTTCTGTGATTTTCAGCTGCAACGGTTTGGGAGCAAAATGTGCCTAATTCCGTTGGAATATCTTCTTTTTTTAACTGCCTCCTCCTCCCCCTTCTATACTGATAACGAATGCCTACACAACGCTTACGAGAGCCATTGATGCAAAAGTATCAGATACAGTAAGCGGTCAACAATTTGAAAACTTTTCATTTCTGATCTAGCATAGTCTATAGAGAACGAAATTGTCCCAAATTCACAAAATACATACAAAATCAAGTGCAGAGGGTGAATACGATGAGCAACATGATTTCGTGAAATCGAGAATCGCAAATAAAACATAAGAATTTTTATACCCCGAACGGGCCGATCAAAAGTTTGGAAACTCCTCAATTTCAAAGCGAATTCAGCAGTTGGCGCCCACGGGTTGGTGCCGAATCGCGCTTAATATCAAAATCAGATGTGAAGTTCATCGTCAAGACCATACATTTGAAACCAACAAGTGGCCCAACCTTGATTGCAAAATTTAGTCGCCGCGGGGGATCGAACCATCAAGGGTATCAGTCACCACATTTTTGGTACTGCTAAAACCGTTCAGCGAAAACGAAACATGGTTTTATGGTCCACACATGCATCCCTACAGTATGCAATAAACCGTTTTTAAAAAGCGCGGCTTGCCGTGAAAGACCTCCCTTGTAAGGAACCAGATAAATTTTGCTTTCTGGATTGCAGGGTTTGAAGAAGGATATTTTGAAACTACATAACACTACCCCACGGAGAACAGAAACAAGTAAACATTGAAGAGTATGATTCGTAATAACGAAAGAAACAAAAAGTTTCCAAACTTTTGACGCGCCATTACTTGAAAAAAAATTTATGTCTCAAATACGATTTAAGAATTTCGGAAATTATTCTGCCTGTCGTATTCTAGACTTGATTTTGTGTGTAATGTCTAAATTTGAGGCAATTTGTTATGTGTATCTGCCGCGCTAGATCAAGAATAAAAAAGTTCCAGCACTTTTTGACCGCTACTGTATGTGCCGATCAGGCGAACGACCCTTCAGCGATGTGCGTGTTCTGCGGTGCCTCTTGCTCTCGGAGCACCTCTTTCGTAACCATAAATTTGTAGGGAAAGCAAAGACGAGATGTTAGCAAGTATTGATTGAGCTTGGACTCACACAGGCTGTAAAGACACTGAACCTTACTCCCTTCAATCCTTTACCCACCTAGGCAGGACATTGAGCTGTTCACGAAGTTCGTAGAGCCTCTGGATCCCAAATATCGTCAACTGGCGAAGCAGCATGATTTGTTATCGCGTGTCTACACGATTAAAAGTATATTCATGGAAGACTATACATTCTTTTTAAAGGTGAGGACATCTTGTAATGTAGGCAAGCTCTCTTCCAAAAATCGCTTTCAAGGTGAACAACATCCACTGACCTCAGACAAATGTTTTCGCGCTCTATACCCGCTCGTACAGCGTCGTATTGGAATCGAATGGCAAGCCCACCGCGAAATTGTTTTAATTTCAGGTAGTCAGAAGCAAGAATCTTCCTTCTGGTTTCGAAACTCCACTTGTGCAAATTATGTTCAGGTGAATTTTGAAGTTGAGGTAGCGTGCAGGATGTTTGTAAGGGTTTTCGTGGTCGTCAGTCTGCGCAGCAGGGTTTATACTTGGGCGGGTACCCCCAGGAGGCCCGTCGCGCGGCAAGAAGGCAAGTCAGCGGACGAGTTGCGCGCGTACTGTAGGGATTTCGCGTCAAGTTAAATAGAATGTCCCATTGCACGTCCTACATCGCATCACGCGCTGCGACTCGTCCGCGACTCTGCCTTCTTGCCGCGCGACGGGCCTCCTGGGGGTACCCTACTTGGGCAGTCGCTACAACTTCTTTAAAGCAAAATCCGGGATTTCTGGTCAAAATGAAGCCGTTGCGCGAGAATTGTGCAGTGAGGGCAAGCGCAGAGCATGTTCTCACTTGGCGCCACAAATTGCAAGGCTGGGACGATAGCCCAAAGTCGATAGCCGATAGTACGAAAGCCAGAATTTACGATGTTAGCTCATTGGAAATAAGGGTAGAGGTGGTCAGTGGAGCAGGGATGAAGAAGAAACCATTTGAAACGGCCCGAAACCCGAGAAATGGGACCCCTTCCTTGCCCGTTGATTTGCGCATTGATGCGACTCTCATCGCCCTCTTCAACACTACGCTCTCTCTGCTATCTAATCACTCGCCACGTATAGACCTGCGGCGAGTGATTAGATAGTCGGTGGGCGTACCCCGCCAACCGCGCCAAGAGTGAGCCATGCTAGATCGCCGAGGTCAAATCTTTCGCTGCCAATTGCGCGTCGGTCAGCACCCTCAGAGGTCCGCCTGTCTCCCACTATGCAATTTTCCCCTTCTTTGACCTTCGTTCTTATCGTGAATCCCTCCTTTAAAGATGCACCATCAGTTCCGCTCGCGACCATGGATCCCGCTCGCGAATCGATGCTATTTCGGCTTACTGTTGCTGGGAGGATTTAATTTTTGGTCCTTTGCGATGGTTTCTTCGCCTTTTTTCATTACTGGTGTATCATTTCGCATCTCCAGTGTCACTTCAAAGGCAGAATTTGCGACGAAAAACTAGCTTATGGGTAGAGGTGGTCAGTGGAGCAGGGATAAAGGAGACATCTGGGGAAACGGTCAAAACCTGAGGGAACTGCGCCAAAGGGAAGACCATATTAGATTGCTGGGGACATATCATTCGATGCGAATTGCGTGTTCGCGAAGGGTCAAAAGCTTGGTCTTCGTGTGTGCTAAAGTGTAGTGCTAAAATGAATATCCTTCGCCATTTCAGGGATGGGAAATGTACAAGGTTGGGATCTCGAAAAGCGGCTGCTGCAGTACAATGTAATGGAATGGTTGCTGCTACATAAACTAAAAGGTGGTTTTCTCAGTAATGACACTAATTGGCTTGAATTGGAAATTAAAAGGTGAAGCATGCGGCATTGTCCCCTTTTGGGGTGTGCCAGGCATTTCAATTTTGTTAAAGACATGTTCACACTAATTCTTGCATTTATTACCAACATGAATACGGTGGTTGTGATCACTAGAGCCAAAGTACTAGGTTTTCGCACAAAAACATTCAAGTTTCCGATGAGGTAAGGAGGACCAGTCTCTGAGAAACGGTCACGGGTAGGGCAGGCGGAGACAAGAGAACGCAGGGAGAACGTGCCTCGAGGCGGCTATCTGCTAGGTGACTCTTTGAAAGAAGCGTGTCAAAACGTTCGAAATTCGGACAACAGGAACAAAACGATGGAAGAATTGCATGCAGTAGAAAAGAGCAATGTTATTGCTGTAATAAGACCCACCCTTATTTTGTTGCCATAGGTGGAAGAAGCAAAGAAGAGTTGCTAATTTAGGCACTCCCAGAACCAAGTGATATCGATCCTGTAGCTAACACATCAGTGAGAGCGGCAGCGAGAATTTGAAAGCGTAACAGTCCTGATTTCAAATTACTTGCGATATAACGAAAAGTTGATTCTACTTTGCCCAAAAATTGAAGGCAGAGTAGTCCAGTCTACCAAACATGGTATGTAGCAGCACAAATCGCGCTTTTCTTTCGCCATAGCCACGCTTGGCCTGGGATTTTGCGCGAAGATGCAAGTGTGTAGAGAAAAACAAGAGGCACATGTGCAGTGTTGATCAATAATTTTTGGGATACGCCATGAATTCCACTCAAATTTTGGTCACTGAGATACATATAAAGCCTTTACAGGGGGAAGGGGACAAAAAAGCATTTCGGCCATTTGCACATCAGCGATTTTTTCATTTGTCGTTGACGGAAGTCTTACGCAGGATTTCTGCCCCTTCCTCAGCAGAAAGAAGCCCCCTCCCACTGCTATCACCGTCTTCAGACTATGATGTCATCAGCCGTTGCCGTCAAGCTCAAGAGGATCTACCGGCCTGAAGCTGCTACGCAGTTTCTTGAATATCTACTGGTGGATAGTTCCCTAGCTACCTACATCAGCTCTGAATATGCAAGCTACCCCACACTGTCCCCCCCCCCCCTCCCTCCCCCCACCAGCTTGTTAGGAAACGTGGTTCCACGATCCGTCGAGGTGCTTGTTATCGCTCGGCCCGTGCACCACGTGCTGTGATTTTCAGCTGCACGCATTCGGTTTGGAAGCAAATTGTGACTAATACCGTTTCAAATGTGGGGATAAATATCTTTTTTTTTTTGACCCCCCCCCCTCCTATAACTGAATACGATATGGCCTACACAACGACTTTCGAAGCCAGTTAATGCAAGGACATTAGATCTGGTCGAGATTCGATTCGGTAAGGCATACGACCTCTGAGCGATATCCGTGCTCTTGTGCCTAAACCATGAGATCTGTAGGGAAAGCAAAGGCGAGATGTTAGCTAGTAATGACTGTGCTCGTACTTACACAGGCTTGGAAAAGACACTAAACCTTACTCGCTTTTAACCATTTACCCACCTAGGCAAGACATTGAGCTGTTCACGAAGTTTGTTGAGCCACTGGATCCCAAATATCGTCAATTGGCAAAGCAACATGATTTGCTATCTCGCGTCTACACGATTAAAAGTATATTCATGGAAGACTATACCCTATTTTTAAAGGTGAGGACTTCTTGTAGCTAGAAAAGCTCTCTTCCAAAAATCGTTCTTTCAAGGTGAACAACATCACTGGACTCAGACGAAATGTTTTCGACGCTCTTACCCGCTCCTACAGGTCGTATTGGGAATTCGAATGGGCAGCTGACTGGGCTGATGTGTTATTTTAGCTCCTCGTTCAGCGAAGTTCCGAGAAGCAGTCACATAATAACACAAATTTCAGCTCAGCCCCCGAGTGCTGACCGAATGGAACGATAAAGGAACGGAAGGCGAATCGTTTCACACGAACAAGATTGGCTACAAAGCGATACTTGAGCATTTAAGAGCAGCTATACCAGAATACATGTTCCACTTCAATACCACTATCCTGAACATCAACCACTCAGCGTCTGGGGTTACCCTGACGACCTCCAAGGGGAAAATCTCGAAGATGTACGATTACGTGATTGTCACATCCTCATTGGGACACCTCAAGAAGTACCATCACAAATTGTTCACACCTCCACTTCCACGCCAAAAGATCGAAGCAATCGAGAAGATTGGTTCGTAGTTCTACATAAATCTGTCACTTTTGCTCGAAGTTTCCATCAGGCAATTTTTTAGGATTCGGTGGGTCGTGCAAGATGTTCTTCCGCTGGGAAAGGCCATGGTGGTCAAATGAAACCATGCCCGATGATCCCTCTTCCAGTCGAAGGAATGGCTCGTGACGTCATTGACCCGTTCGAACGGGAGCTAACTACACTTCAGGTGACTTCTATTGGCCGAACTACCTAGGTACTACTTTGGTGTCGTATACTTGTAGTGTAACTTATTAGGTATGCTTGAAGGCACGAGTCGGGATCGAGGGGGTATTCTTGCGCTTGAAAATGAGTGCAGAGATCCGAAATGGAACGCCAGTGAAGAAAAAAAGGGTAGAAGCCGTCGACAAGACCAAAAATAAATTCTCTCTTCCCAACACCGGCGAAGGAGGCTGGCTAGGAGGAATGCATGTCCGAACGAGTTTTCGGACATGCCAACCATTGCTGGCTCGTGAAAGCAGCTGATACGGCAATCAACCCAGCTGATTTCACGCCTTATGCCAGCCACGCACCACTTCCGGCGGTGGGCGGTCATAGCTCACGTCGTCCTAAATGCTAGGCCAGGGTTGTTATAGCCGCGCGGTTTCGAGTCACGAGCGCGGCATCACCTCTATGGTTGCAGACCCAGTCATAGCATCGACAGAGCGAATTCCTTTGATCGCCTACTACTATTCGCCCCGTACTTTTAATGGTACATTGTTCAAGCCAGTGCGAGAAAATCCGGCACTGACTTTCTCTATCAAGAGTCTAACGTCATGATCACGTTAAACATGATGCTTCTTAACGATTCCAAACCAATGGCTACCTACTTGATGCTGGTTAGGAATCTTTGAGGAGCATCAGGTCTCCGCGATACTGCGTGGAAGCGTAACCCATTACCTTAAAGAACGGAT
>MU873326.1:9436-22298 GCA_036418205.1 Ostertagia ostertagi | reverse complement strand
TTATTTTGCTCTTGTTTATTTCTTGCTATTTCTGATATGGCCGAACAGAAGAATCGGGATTGTAAGAGTAGGAATTGGGAGAAAGCATTGATCAGCTCGTTGGGGAAATAGCATAATCAAAGAATCAAAAGAAAGAATCAAGTGCAATGATTGTTTCACGCCACCCTGTACGGATTCTATGCGAGTCGGAGAAGCGGAGAAATGGCCAGTGTTCAATCACTCCTTCCTGCACACCATCTGTAATTCTTCGCTTATCCGATTCTCCCCCACCTCCACACCCTGCCTTCTTCCCCATTTGTAGCAGGGATCCATCGGGCAAAGATCAATAGATGGGTCATATTTGTGATTTTCGATAAGAGGTCGGATTTTTCAAGGCTTTAGCGTATTTTGAGAGGGCTGTGTTTTTTTTTTCGAAAAAGAGGAAAAAACATTTTTGATAGTCCAGAGAAAGTACGAAATTTTTGCATTTTTCCTGCCGTTTCCGTTGCTGTATAAGTTGCATGTGTTCTCGTTCTGAATGCGACACAAAACAATGGCCGCAGGCCGAAAACCGTACGATGTACCGTTTTCCTTTCCATGTGAATCCTACACGAGCTCGATGGGGAAGCTCACAGGGTCGGACCCGTGGGGTGCCGTGGCTGTTGTTGGAACACTTTGCTCTCGGGCCGTCATACTGCTTAAGCGCAAATCACCTTAAAAAGTAGGTCCAGGAGCTGATTCGAGAGGACCTACTTCTCTGAGCTGCAGATAACTCCTCCTTCGTTCGATCTATAATGTCACCTGCCTTTAAAAGAATCCTTCCCGAAAAATCTTGCATTCTTTACCAACATGCATTTGTCAGTTGTGATCACTAGAGACAACATACAAAGTTTCACGCACGAAGATTCAGTTTCCGAAAGAGAAACAAACTACGAAAACCACACTCTATGGACGGTCGAAGGTAGGTCGCGCGGAGCCAAAGGCGGGGCATGGAAAGAAGTGCGCCTTGGGGCGGCTACGTATCAGGCGACGCAATGAAAGAATCGGGTTAAAGCGTTCGATTTTGGAGAATAGAGACAAATCGATCGATAGAATAGGATGCAGTAGTGTGAGATGTTATGCAATAAGTCAAAAGGCCAGAAAGAGTTTCTAGTGACGGCACTCCGAGAACCAAGTGGAAGCATTCCCGTCGCCAGCATTTGTGACAGATGTACGGCGGGAATTTGAACGCGTAGCAGTCCTTTCGGTTTTTCGAATTTTTTACCAAAACAAATGCAATTTTTCTTTTCTTTTTGTTCTTATTGAACGATAGGTCTCAAGCCAGTGATTTATGGTGAGATTGAAATAACTGTTTTTGCCCGGGAAGGATTCCTTCAAGCGTATGGTACTTCGACAAAATGTTAATGCAAATAAATAAATAAATAAATAAATAAATAAATAAAATACAAGTGAACCTTGATGGCTAGTCGTGCAGGTTTGCTGTTCGCCACCGTTGAGATATTCATTGCCATGCCAGTTGGTCGAGAAAGAAATTTGGACAGAGCTTCACTTATGATCTTAAATAAGTTATTACTCTTTAGAATCTCTGGTCGCTTATTCAGATTTCAAGGATGAAACGAGGATAAAGCAGCAGAGAATATGCTCTCTCCTTCTCAGTATTATTTACTCTTATAGGCTTTTCTGCTCGTTGAGTCATTTTGCTAATTTCTCCTTCCCGTATAATTGTTACTCAGGTTTGGTCACAGCCTACATTCGAAATGAGAGGCACTACCGTGGAAATAGCCAGGAGCAGGAGGAGGGAGAGCCCCTTAACTTCTATCAGCTCTAAGAGTGCTTTCACTTGTCATTAATCGAATCTTTCGAGGAGGCAATGTGATGGAATCCCTTCCGGGGCTGGAAGCTGAGTATGGATATGCAGCAATGATTGCCCATGGGAGCACCGGACCCATAAATCAGAATAAAGCACCAAAGGGAGCCAGTACGTCGATCAAGGAGACCAGAACTCCGTCTCTTGAAAGCGGAAACAACGAAGTGTCTGGGGCGCCACACCAAATGGCGGCAATCTTTAGCCTCTAGGCCTCCCACCCCTGCGCGTATGGTATTTGGCAGCAAACTTGCTTCAAACTTATTTGGGGCGTAATCAATTAGGACAATCTGGGAGAAAATGGGGTGTGCCACAGATTTTTTGCCTGAGAATTTCATGTTTATCGATTTGCCAGCGTTCGTACTCAGCACTTTGGGAGAATCGAAAAATCCGGGGACATAAAGAAAATACTAATTGATCAGAAGAATTAAAAACCAGAAGGAAATAGGGGGAACCCGTGAAAGGTTGGACTTGTACAGAACAATATAGCTCTCTCGCGTCTGTTGCGTCTCATACGCACCGGAGCATGCTTCCGTCGACTTAGTGATCACTATGCATTTGATCCTCTTCGCGGACTTTCTTGTCCTCTCATTCGCTGAGCATGAACGCAGGGCACTAGTGTACCAAGGAAAAAGTATCTGCATGCGAATTGAGCCTAGACGGAGAGGATGAACTTCAGGGACAATGAAGATTGCTTACACTCCCTCCCCCCATAGCCTCCCATAGTCCCCACTAGGGCTTGTGGTTAGTCCTGGGGACCTGGAGGGGGAACGCTGGTAGTGTTGAGCGCTCGATCAGAGCCCCCCCCCTTGAAGGCAGTGATTACGGTTGGTTCAAGAAGGGTTCATAGAAGACCGGTGCTGCTCAATGATACGCCAGTGACGAAAAAATCGGAGAACTCCGTCAAGAGAACGCAAAACGGGACCTCCTTTTTTGGCCGTTGGTTCTCACTTAACAGGTAACAGCTCAGACAGCGGACGTATGAACGAGTTCATTGCAACGCGTTCGGTGGCAGCATGCCAGTCCGTGCTCTCTAGTCACGTTGCTTCAGTTGTGCCGCTGCTGGCAACGCAGCTCGTCCAAATCACCAAGTAAACTAGTGGGCGGATCGCTTTTGGGGCGGAGTGCTTTCGAAGTCCTGCTCAGCAACCAGCGCACCTTTCGTCGTGGAAGCGCCACATCTCGCTTCCCTGGCAGCCAAGTAACTGCTTCGTGTGGTGCATATGCTTCCCCGATGCGCTCCCTCTTTATCGTAATCGCTGCCTTTAAAGTACAACAGCGCTGAACGTTGTGTTTGTTTCTAAGCAGACAAAACTAGTTCTATGGCTCACCTTCTTGCTTTGCTCCACGGTGCCCTTTTCTGCACGGTGTACTTCAACGGTCTTTTTCGATTTTTCTTTGTTAAGCAGCAATCTGAAAATTTCCATCGACGTTATTTGCCATGAGAAAATCTCTCCCCATTCTCTCTTACTTGTTGATTCGTTTCACCAGGTCCCATTCGACCACTTCCGGTATCAACGGCGGCGGAAGTAGTTCCACCTCACGTAGGTAATGTGAATGCTGTCTGGGCATCGTTGCCTATAAGTGTTTATATTGCTTAAATCAACTTTAGTTTTTATGAATATTTTCATGAATGAATTCATGAGTAATTGCTAGGAATAGAGTCGCACGGCGAAATGGTAGCGGTATTCATATTACTGTGTATGTCAAGGATCTATACCACTTATAGTGTTTCCTATTGTTACTTAAAGGCACATTCCGCGAGTGAATAAGCGTGAGCTATTGTCCCCAAGGAAGGTGATTGCGGTGATTTGTGTGACCCGTAAAGAAAAAAGAAAAAAATCGCTGAGAACCTACGCCCTAGAGTCTTATTCGGCACTATTCCCATGGGCTGGTTATGCGCTCCGAATCACATTTGGTACGCCTATCTATCTTTCGCCCATTCACTGTATTCTACCACACCAGGGGCGGTATTCAATCCTTCCCCCAGGGGTTGGGGGACGGAAATCCCTTTAAATTTATTTGTTTTTAACGATGTAGTTTCTTCATTTTCAGTGCATGTTTACTTTGACCTACATACATACATTAAATGTAGGCCCTTTATCAGGACAATCCCAGTTGGGAAGACAGAGAAAATTTAAAGGGATTTTCGTCCCCCAACCCCTTGGGAAGGATTGAATACCGCCCTAGAACTGAAGACCAACAAAAAATTACCGTAGGGATGGGCACGGAAAAACCGCCCACACCACTATCACGCAGTGTGATTTCGACTCTTTTTAGCCGTTTTTTGCCCTTTTTCATTACTAATGGACTAAATACGGCAACTACATTTATTGTTGAGCGCAGTGATCTACACCTAGTCAGTCACGGAATGTGCCTTTACCTAATAATTCCATTACCTCTGTCGCTTGCCGTAATTCTCGGAGTTCCGGACGTCGAGGAGTGATAATTGTCTCGTAGGATATTGTTCCTGATGAATTCGAGTAGTTCGAAAGTAAATCGGGGCAATATTCGGCCACCTAAATATTGAACTCCATTAAAGCAATAATTCCAGCATTCAAATTGATGAGGTAACAGAAGCCGATATTGAAGCTGTGGATGCTGAATTAACTGAAAATGAAAACAGAAGCAAAACAAATTGTCGGTGAAGCCGTCAAACGAGAACTTCCCTCTCCTAAGTGAAGAGGGAAAGGGGAGGCGGACTGGACAAGGCGTCTGAACTTCCTTACCCCATAGCTCAACCAAGCCTGCAAACCCACTACCTACCTTTGCGTATTCCAATTCTTCCGAATTGATCCATAAGTTATCTTAAGTTGCGTCTGGAGAGCTCGCAGCCAACAACCACGAACGCTGATACTCGTGACTACACTATCTCAAACACGATATAGATTGCTCGACATACAACACTTATCCTGGATTGTGTTTAAAGGCGGATCCGAGAAGGAAGTGATGCCTGTTCGCTTGCAAGTGTTTGTGGGCGGGTTCAATGGTGTTGAACGGGGCCAATGCTGCACCTCTGATCCTCAGCGCTTCGGCCTTCTCAAGTCATCCCAGAAGTTGTGAACGTGCTTCTCGCTTGCGCGCTGGCGCTTTTTTTCGGGGAAAAGCTTGAAGACAGCGATTACGGTATATTCCAGAAGGGTTTTTAGGAAAGCTTTTCACTCATGAACAGGTAACAGCTCAGAAAGCGGACGTATGAACGAGTTCATCGCAACGCGTTTGGTGGCACCATGCCAAACCACGCTCCAATCGAGTTGCTCCAGTTGTGCCGCTGCTGGCAACGCAGCTCGTCCAAATCACCAACTAAACTAGTGGGCGGATCGCTTTTGGGGGCGGAGTGCTTTCGAAGTCCTGCTCAGCAACCAGCGCACCTTTCGTCGTGAAAGCGCCACATCTCGCTTCCTTGGCAGCCAAGTAACTGCTTCGTGTGGTGCATATGCTTCCCCGTTCCTCTTATCGTAATAGCTTTGTTTAATCTCGACCAGAAATCCCGGTCCTTGCCATTAAGTATTATTTCTGCCTTGTAAAAAACGCCTTAGCTACCCCAGCTTCTTGATTTGGAACCATAGATGTGAAGGCTGTGCTAGAAAAAAAAAGGCTATTGGAAGACGTCTGACGTAACCGCTTTCTCAGTCCAGGCCTTTGAGCTTTCTAGAAGCTTACGGCGATGAGATGCTGAGAGTTGAGCAAGTTGAGCAGAGAGAGCAGACATGACCAGGGAACTTGTGGGTAATCGAGGCGTAAACTGGGAACCAACAGTTGATCATGTTGCTTCGCGGGCGTCAGCGGCTCGTACCATAAAAGGCCATCCCACCAAACCTTCGCGCACTTTAAATTCACGACGATCCATAATTGGTGTTGTGGCGTTACGAATACCCACTGAAGTAGATGCGCAGAAATGAAAGCTCCAATTTCAAATTTTTCATACGATATCTGCTGCTTTTCCAATTCTGAGATGTGGTGCTACCAGTTTAACTACCGTATCAGTATGCTTCAGTAGATCTGAGGATACCCGTGCTTAGCGCTCATGTTCTTGAGGGGAGGGGGGCAACATCCATGTGAGTTAGCCGATTACTGTGGTCAGGACCAAGCTCTAGGGAGGGGATACTGTGGAAGCGTGTGAGCAATTTGCGTCGTCCCATGTCCCGCGTCCCATGTCCCTGGCGTTTCTCCCCTATGCTGGGCTCGGTCCTAGTCTCACCTACCATTGGCCCTGTTTTGAATGCTCCTTCCCCCAAGGAATTGAGCGCCCAAAGCTTTTCTATGAGGAAAGGATTTCATGACAAGGTCGAAAAAAGGGTAACCTACCAAGTGGGTTGTGTGTTGTTTCCCATGGCCCTTTGTCTTCACTCAGGCACCACTGACCACCTCTACTTTGATTCTATTGGGCTGCCTTCTAACCGTAAACACCGCCTTCAAGCAGCATGCATGCTTTGATGCTCATGTCCTTGGGGTGAGGGACATTCAAAACAGTGCCGATTTTACGTGGAACTAAGACTAAGCCCAAATAGGGGTAGCGCCAGGGAGAACACAACATATATAGCTCGCATGATTCCTCAGAATCCAATCCCTTCCTAGGGCTTAAGCCACAGTAATTGCCTCATCTTGGATGTCTCTCCCCCCCCCCCCTCCCGGGCCTCCCAGGACATAAGCAGAACAACATTCTAGCAGCGGAATAAGCTTTGGGTAAGTGACAGCATTTCTTGAGCCGCCTACATTGGCCTTTAGCGTAAATAAGTACCATGCTTCGGTGTTGGAATCATCAAGCGGTTCAATAACTTCTTATCTTATGTTCGTGATATTGTAATAGGAATATCAATATTTCTCGTATTTCCACCGACCACCTTACGAAGTTCGGGTAGGCTAGCGGTCGAATGCATCTCGATGACGATGGCATCACAATTGAAATGAAATGCCCTTCTTATCGCGCATCTGGATAACAGTTTTAGTGACTCCTCTACTTTAATCTCCTATCAATCCTTATCAGCGTAGCCAAACTTACATATTCTTTTTTGAATTTTTCGTCTCTTAGCTTACTTGGCGAAGCTTCTCTTCTCATTTTGGAAAAATATATTCTGCAATCAAATTCTATTGCAGTTGAATGCTGAATGAAAAATCAGATTAGGTTATAGCAAAACTAGTCAGGTGGGACACTTCCACGCTGATCACTGTAAGCGCTAAGCCTACGAGGGAGAGGAAATAGAGAAGAATGAAAACTGGCGTTATCGAAATATGCTGAGGCATCCTCCAGGAAGGCTAGGAGGGGCAGGAGCTCTGGGGAAAATGAAAATGGCTAATGCACCTTGGAGTTCCTCCATCCCTGTCTGAGGCTCAGTCCCGTTTTCAACAATAAAGACACGTTTTACGCTATTTTCAAATGCACTACCACCACAATGTCCCCGTATATTGCGATAGCGCCTCAAAACTGCTTACGCACCGCTGAATACCTCTTCTTCCCCTCAAGGCTTGATGCGAACTGAGAATTTCAAAGCCAGTGAACACGATGGGCGGTGGACCAACCGATTTTGGTAGCGTCGTTGAGCATGGTTCTCAGAAGGCCGTTGATAGGTGTTCCTAACCACACCCCCAGCGCGCTAAGCTGCCTGGTCCAGTAACGGCGTCCAGTGAAGTCATTAAAACCGTTTTACCTTTCAGCCATGGTGATCTGCCTTTTATTCGTGACTCGCAAAACTAATGTGCCCCACCTAATTGGTTTTGCACCTGGGAGCTATCCCTTCATTACGGACAATACAAGAAGAATTCAGTACCCCATCACACTCCAGTGTTCTGCAAGTGTATGAATTTTGGTGAGACCTTACCGCCGAGTGCTTCAGCTGAACTGAGAGCGGTGTCACTTGGAAATGACTAGCGTCCGAAATGAACCTCACTATCAGCACTCAGGTTACATTTTCCTTCCCCATTATCACATTTTGGTGCTGATACTTACTAAAGCACGGTTTTCACGTTCCCCGCGGGCGCAGGCAGATATGCATCATTACGCGAAGAGATTCCTTGGCATCGAGCGCTGACACGCAAGGGTCAACCTCCGTTGGACAAATTTCAAAAAATTTTACGCCCCCCCCCTCCCCCCCCGTCTGCAGGGCTCGTTATATGGACCCCCTCCCCACAAACAATTTGTTATGTGTCCATGTATTATGTCTATAAACGTGTACCAACTCGAAAACAGCGACATAAGAATTAAATTAATTAAGGATTAATTAAAGACATAAAACAGAACTTGAATAGAAGTGAACTTTCCCTCCGGGGAACTGCATTGAGCAAGGGAGCGTTGCGTTCGCATTGGCGCGCACATCCTCCCCTCGACCCAGCGCGGATAAACCGAGTCGAACTACTAATTTCCAAAAGAGTATAATTCTGTTCCGTCGATATTTTTCAAAATGCAAAAAGTATTTTGTAAACTACGAGACCCACAGTTTCCGAAAACGACAATTTTTTCCAGTTCTCTCAGAACTGGATTAGTTATGGGTAGGGAGACCGGATTCACAGAATTGCGCGCTTCTTCCTTTGAAAGGTTTGGATTTTATTCAAATAAGGAAATATGCAGAGGGGTAAGAGAGGTTTGAACAACAGACTGTATTCCGTACTAAAAAAGTACTCAAATTTTGCAACATCTCTTTCCTCTGAAAAAATCGTCCCGTTGGACAATTTTTTCATGAATTTTGGAACAACTCTCCTGAAAACACGAGTTTTCAACACTCGATCACACAGCCCTCCACAAACCATTTCTATGGGGAGTACCGATACTGAGATCGATACTAAACCTTTGTTGACTCGTCCATGCAAATATTTGCTTCAGCTTTTATTGTAAGCTTAATAGCAGTCATCTACCAAGTGGTCCGATTTGAAACATTGGTGGCTTTTTCTTGAATCATCTCAGGAGCATATTTGTAAAACTAGTTAAATAAAGCATACTTCGCAGTGTGCTCTTCTGCTTTTAAGCTGCGCATTGCACTCCGTATCTGGTTATATAGTTTAGAGAAGCCCTTGCAAGTTATTGCTCTCACTACTTTTGAGACGCTGACCTTGCGAACCTCCTCTCCCGTCCGCCAGAAATTCACCTTCCCTCCCCGCGTGCGCACTCTTGTACCAGTAGGCGCGCTGACCTCGTTGGAGAAAGAAAGACGGGCATTGTGGCGCGATTGCCACTTTACCGAACACGCCACGCCCGCTCACACAAAACTTACAGTGGAAGCTTTGCTGTATTTATTCACTTCAACTGAATAGTAAACAGAGGTCTATGGTTACGTACGTTAACGTCTGCGTAAACAGATTTAGGTGCTTTCGTCTACGGCAGGTCCATGATCTCAACATCTCTGGGACATCTAGGCTGCATCTACCTACCCGTCATCTTCTACTCCGTACTTTGACGCAAATCTACCTACTTTCTACCACTGCGCCTAGATTTTAACAATTTTTGGTCGGTAAACCACATGGTGTCACTGTTTTTACGCCTAGCTTATATCTTAGCCTAGATCGATCCAATATAACCCTATACCTTGAAATATCCCTCGAGCTCGAGATGATCTCGCGGAGGAGGCCGCGATGGCATCTATAAGGACATAAGTCCCTTCTGTCGGTCAGGGAGCGTTATTACAGGATGAAATGTGTGTCTGGTACTTCAAATTGCTTGCATTTGGCCACTAGAAACCGATCGACATATGTTTCCTGCAGTTCGAGTAGCTTAGCTTGTGTTCCTGTTACTGGTGTTCAATGGATAAAATTATTAACATCGAGTTTCGAAGGTAGTCTAATGATTGGTAGCTTTCGCGGTGCGCGCTCGCTCCCTATACGAGGCACTACAAGACCCCAAAGTGTGTTCACCTCACGATTTCGAATGGCTTCCGCATGCATGGTGCATCCCGACCAAATGAATCGCATAACTACTCTTTCTCTGAGTGTTCCACATTACAACATATTTTTTCAGACCACAATTTATTGGCTCAAAATGCGCTGGTTCCCACGATTGGAGTGCGTGGCGCATCCTCCAGGTCCCATTTTTGTTCAGAATTCGGTCTGTCGTAGAAAAAAACAACTTTGTTTTAAATATTTATTAACTCAATTTCTATGTGTTGTCTGCAATAATGAATGAATACCTCGACTAAATGTCATTATTCTCTAATAGGCGGCTCCATCGCAGCTCAGCAGCTTTTCAGGACCTTATATTTTTCAAAGTGAACAGAAACGAATACTCTTTTGGAAAGTGTTCGCCAACGGGCGAACGAAAAAGTCATGTGAAACATCGTAAACAAAATAAATGAAAATTACTAAACAATCAAAAAATCAATGTATTACACATAAACGAGAAAAACCGAAATGAAAATCTTCTGTACACATGAGATCATGGCGCAACGCTCCTCGACGAGATTCGATCAATAACAGATCGATAATCAAGATCAATATATATGTGAAAATATGAGATACAATATAAAATAAAATACCAGAATCGACTTGTGTGACTAGACTCCAATGGTTTCTATTTGTGAGCACAAATGTGATTGGTTGCACAGACTATCAGATAAAAAAGTAAATAAGTTAAATAAATATCGATTTTTCAGAGATTCCAAAAATCAATAACACCCCCGGGTTGAAGTGTGCATGATTTTTGCAATAGCATAGAGAACATGGCAACGCTTTGACCATAGGAACCCATATGTAACTACCACATAGTCTGATGAAAGATGTTGCCCCATCGATATATCGATCGCGGGTGTCCACACCAATCAATCTATTGATTGACTTGGCACGAACACTAACAGTTTCAAACCCTTCCCCATAATCGAATAGTACAAAATGTGCATCAATATAGTGAAGTGGTATCATCTGTGATTCCTACGGCCCCAGCAGCCGACTAGACGCAAATATGCACAAAAAAATTCGCACAATAAAAAATCGATAAACACAAAGAAAGATTTCAAAATAAGCAGCTGGGCATTCGTTGAAATGAAAGTCGAGCGGATCAGTCAATACTAGATGGTCGTGTATTTGTATATATAGAGATCTTAATAAGGACGAAGTATAAACGGAGGGGGTCTGCGAACAAAATCACCTGAAATTGAAAAAAATCGTTTCGCTGTTCGAAAATATTAAAAAATTAGTATGAAAAGAATAAAAAATGAAAACTAATCCAAGGGGGCGGGGCGTTAAAGAAACTCCAGAACCCTCCCATTAAACAGCTGATCAATAACTAAAAAAACCATATGGGTCCTTGGATTGGTGCATTGACGGCGTAATCGATTACAATCGATTATTGATTTTTGCCTTTAGAGAAGCGGACAACTTTGAACAACCACATTACAGTACAGGAAATTGTGACCATCAATTGATTTTGCATAAGATTATCCCATTGAAAAACCCAAAGAAATCCCAACACTCACGTTCTACTACGCGAAAAGGTCAAACTCAAAAAAGCTAACCATAAATACTGAAAATTCAAAAAAAAATCAAGAAAAGAACGAAGAAAGAAGGCACGGACGGGGATAGGGACGGTGATGGCGGTGAAAGTGTAGCACAACATGCACTCTCGCTCGCACGCTGTCGCCTGCGTGGGCGGCAGCGCCGGCTGCTGCTGCTGCTGCTAGTATGGCCGATCGTGACGCGGTCGTTTCAGCTGCACCTTGAGGCGTTTCATGCCGATCTGGAAGCCGTTCATCGCCGCGATCGCGGCCTGTGAAGCCGCCAACGAATCGTACGACACGAATCCTGTAACGAACCCGACGACACTCAACGTGCAAATATCAACGACATTCAACATCGCGCGCTCGCGCTCATCGCCGCGCCTTGTCGACCACGCGCGCGCACGTGCGCGCGAGCACGGCGCGGCTCCCGACGCGCGGGCGCACGTGCGCAGCGAAGCATCGGGCGACCAAAGCGCGGCTGCTTCGCACCAGCACATGCCGGCCATCCTTATTCGATCCCTGAGCGCTTTCAGAGTTGACGTACCCACAGGCAACGCCGCGTCCGGGAGTCTCGATTCCAGTGTACCACCGACAGAAAGGCTGCGTCCGCGCCGCCCGCCAGAGGGCCGAGCCCAAGCGCCAACGATTCGCAGCGCTTGCTGTGTAACAGTTGCACATACATATATATCAACTTACGCGAAGATCCTACAGTACGCACTGCGACTCGTCCGCTGACTCCGCCTTCTTGCCGCGCGACGGGCCTCCTGTCAGGTACCCCTCAATCGTATCCAGCTCTGCTTTGGGAGTTGCCTTATAACGCCTGCTCTGGAAAAGCCTTGGTCTTGTCATGTTTCCATACTTGACCCAGGAGCAAAGAGAAAAGGCTAGAGGCCATTCAGTTTTGACCCGCCTCAAAGGAGGATGACAATAACCCCTTGAAGGGACTTTCGGCTGGTACAAGTATGGAAACATGCGCTGAAGGATGGCGCTCCTGGTTGAATCAGTCTCCGATCCACTTGAGTGCGAATGGTGTCTGAGAGACTCCCCATGTCGGTTTTGATTCTTTTCCCGAGTGGAATTCCCAGAAGGTGATTTTGGAACGATACGCTCACCCATTGAAATGTTAACTGCAAAGAAATTCAGGGGTGTGTGACTCGAAAATCGGGAATCGGAAGCGACCCATTGCATACGTGGTGGAGCGGAAAGACCGTCACCAACCCAGGAGCTGACCACCCTATTGCTGAGCGCGATAACCCCGCGTACCTACCGAAGCATTTGCTCTGGTTGGTGGCTCGGTCCACAAATACCTTGGCCGAAATCACATTGCCGAATGGCGCGAACATCTGTATGAGTTCGGCATCGCCGAACTCTTGAGGCAGATGGTAGATGAATAGGTTGCAGCCTTCGGGACCGAGCACTAAACACGACACAACAATGAGAATAATGAGGCCGCCAACACCAACGAGACACCTCTCCGGGCTCCCGCTCTCTTTAGCATCCGCTGCTCATTTTTTTCCCGAGCATTTTTGCGCTATCAGTTCTTTCTAGTGACTATTGGGTATGGTTCCACGGTATGTCTCAAAAGTACACACCATGCGTACGC
>MU873324.1:5039-15205 GCA_036418205.1 Ostertagia ostertagi | reverse complement strand
GTTGCCACTACACCACTAGACATGGGAAATAAAAACGAATAATGTGGCAAACAAACTAAGTGACTCTCTGAACACTTGGAAATAAATCATTATATCAATAGAGAAGGGTTTTGAGAGAAAAGGCTAGAATCGCTAGCGTAAAGAGCCTCGGGTTCCGAAAATGCCACGAGCGCAGCCAGGCTCTGGCAGCATGCCAACACGCTGAAGGCGGGGACGGAAAATTCGCATTAAAGGTCGCGCTCGAAGTCCAACTAATGCTGAGATGTTGGAGTGCAGTAGGCCGTGAGATACGAGCATCGGAAAGGAGTGGCTAATCGGGCAGCTCCAACTGCATGACGAAACATGAGCCGTGGCCATGAACTGCATCGGAGACAAGGCTCGTTTCCGAATCCACGTTGAGAAATCATCGAGACGTCATCTTGTCGTAGTGACGGAAATAGCCCATAGCAGTTCCGAGCCTGCTTTTAGATTAGCGCGCTCGGAAATCATAAGGAAATTTTCTGCAATTCGATGAACATCTGATGTCATCTCAAAAGCAGTATAATGAAGGATTTAAACGCAACGATTACGATAGGTTTCGGAGGGGGCCTGAGGGTGCTTAATGGCAAGCTGGCTGCAAAAACATCTGAGAAATACGTCAAAAAACGCAAAACGGACCCCCTTGTTAGTTGATTTCGCACAAGGGCAAGCAGCTGGTGAGACGACTGGACGTATGGACGAGTTACCGCAACGCGTATGGTGGCACCATGTTAGTCCACGCCCCACTCAGTTGCTCCAGTTGGGTCGCTGCTGACAGCACACCATTTGAACTAACAAGGGAGGTCGTTCAAGCTTTTTCAAAACGGTCTTTTGCATGATATAGGGGCACATGCGGGAACCACAGAACCATGGTTAATTTTTCCTGAACGGCCCTCTGAATACCAGAAAAGGGGGTCCCTAGTCACACCTTTTTCACCAGTTTTTCAATCAAAGTCTATTTGTAAGGGTTACTGACGGTCCTAATCATGAATATGGTACTAATTATTCATGCTAACTCCATTTTGCGCGAATTTTGAAACGTCAACTCGAAATGCAAAAATTTGTCACCACGAGGAATCGAACTAGGGACCCCTTTTCTGGTATTCAGAGGCCGTTCAGGAAAAATGAACCATGCTTTCTGTGGTCCCCATATGTGCCCCAATGTCATGCAAGAAACCATTTTGAAAAAGCTTGGCACACCCTGAACGACCTCCCTTGTAAGGGGAGGAGCCGCTTCACGATGCCAACCGCTTTGTAGCAACTCAGGGGAGCTTCTCCTGGAGAGGCGTAAAACATGCAAAGTTTTCAATTAAAGGATAATACTACGGCAATGCCGGTGGGAAGCAAGAAAGGTAATTACGTTCATAAGTTACTTTCCGAAGCTTACGAAAGATTGGTTCAATAGCGAAGGGACGCCCGCTACCAGTGGATTACGATTTGAGGTTGAACCGCTCGGGTAGGAGTTTCTGTATCTAAGGTCGGATCAATCTCCCCAAATCCAATGATTTATTTGGTGCCAGTGTGGTTTGGGAGTTATAAAAAGCAATGACGCGAACACTGGCTAACAAGTCATCATAGCTGGACGAAGTACGATTCTGGAATTGATACCAGGATCGCGCTCCTGATATAGCGCGACACCTTGCCTACTTCCAACAATCCCGACTCATTTATAAAGGAAGGATTGAGAACAGAAAGTGCAAAAAACCCTATGAGGATAATTATACCCAAAAAGGTTAGGATTGACTGCGTGAGAAGTAGCTTTCCTCACGGGGAGATCATGTCATCGTTTTCACTGATGTAACCTGAAGTTAACCCATTGATTGAGCACGGGTCCAGATGAATTGAACCATAAATCCCTCGACAGTCCCCATCAATAGAACATGGTGAGAAATCGGTATGGGGGGAGGCGCAAATTTTTCTAGGAGAATAAAATACAATGAAAAGTAGACCAGCAGTTTGCATGAGTCATTGTGATGGCCAAACTTGCGCTCTCAGACTGATGCTTAACCCTAACATTGATAACGTTAGTTCTTCATAGCCGCCGCTTTGAAGAGAAACTCCTAGGGTTTAATCTTCCACAAACGAGAGCTACCAGACTCAAATTGTGGTTTCCAACCCAACAAAGAGTATTCGCAAAATAGGGAACAGGATAATTCTGGTGACCAGATGGAAGTGAGACCTTTTAATGGGTTCTCATCGCTCCCTGGGTTCTGCAATTAAAGGAGATTCCCACGATAAGGTCAAAAGTAGAGGAAGGGGAAACCTACCCGGTGGAAAGATAGGCGGTTCAACTTAAGGGTGCGCAGTGCGCACCGATACACAATTCACAGCGAAGGATATGTCCCGGCGATCTCCCATAGCCATTTCGCGCCGCTATCGACGCGGACACGCCCACCTACTGCTAAGCACTGGCCACAGGTCTCTAGCCATTAAGCAGAGATGGGAGAGAGATTGAGCGTCGAAGAGAGCAGCACTTATGAGAGTCGCATAAAAAATCAACTAATAGATAAGGGGCCATTTCACGGATGCCTGGGCCGTTTCTCATGTTTTTCCTTCATCCTGCCACCACTGACCACTTCTACTTTGATACTAATTGGCTGCATCTAATTCTAAACCTTGCCTTAAAGTGCTAGGGGCCAAAAAGAAAAGCAGCTAATGCTTCCTAGCACAGGCAGAAAGATATCAGGCTGAAGTATCGGAAAAAAGACGAAGATAGCAAAATCACTACGAGGCCCTACTAGGGAGAAAATCGGATTGGCTGAAAGGCTGTTC
Organism: Ostertagia ostertagi; assembly: GCA_036418205.1. NCBI lineage: Eukaryota > Metazoa > Nematoda > Chromadorea > Rhabditida > Trichostrongylidae > Ostertagia > Ostertagia ostertagi. The sequence goes on along the minus strand of MU873324.1, from coordinate 12,415 downwards.
GGCATGCACTCGCCTACTGAGACAAAGCGATGCGAGCTTAATATCATTGCTGAAATTTGACTCGTACGACACTGCGAAAAGAGGACTGATTTGAGACGGCGCGCGTGACTTGCTCAGGCTAAAGTCGTAGAACTTTGACATCAGGAAGTATTTGAGCTGCACCGCGCTGCAGTGAGCTCAGGAGGCAGATATCAGCTGCACTCAATACAGAAGCTCGTCTGCCAGGTCCATAAGAAAAGAAGGATGTGTGAGGGAAGTTCCGAAAAAACATACTTGGAGTGAAAAGAAGCGTATGCATGAGAACACATCGGAAAGTCGGCGGCCTACGAAGCAAACACATTTTGTTTTCATGCCCACACACACACAAATCGCCCTAAACGACATCACGAATGTTTTTCCAGACGAAAAGCACGCGCATCCAAATCTAGCGCCAGCCCTTCGCCGACTCCTGATAATTCAACGCGCACATTTTCTAAGCGGCTGAGGGATGTGAGAGGTGGCACAGCTGGCGGGAGCTGTAGTGTAGGTGGCTAGCAAAAGCCCCCAGTCAAGTGTTTACTATTAGTTTCATCATTTACAAGCCATTTTTTGCCCAACAGAAACACATTGTTTACCGCTTTGCTCACCCTATCGTAAGCCCTTCTAGCACCCCAGGCATGTTCCGGCAATGTTTCAGTTAAGTAGATCAGGGGTGCCTATTAGCAACCACCCCAGTAGCCGTTGAAAAAAAAGCCTTGGCAGTGGTCATTTTCAGAGCATCGGTTCTTGATCAATTCTTCGTGTTTGAAGGCTTTGGTCGACTGCGTGTCTATTGTTTTAAAAAATCAGTGTAGGATTTCTGATTCATCTTCAGCTTGACCACACGTTCTGGCGCGGGGGGGGCGGGTGAGATTTATGGTTACGATCTGTTAATATTACTTAGGCCTATTAAGTTTGAGCAATCAGTCTGTAGATTGCAGGATTGCACTGTGGAACGCGCGTCTTCTGCGAGCGCTATATTTATTTGATAAGCAATTGAATAAATAAATACATAAATAGCCCGTGACGACGTGGAGCAGAAATCTAATATTGCAAAGATAGGATGCAGCAGTGACTCTTTTTTGCACGAGCTCACCTTCGTTCCTGACGGAGATCTCGCACGAGCCTTTCTTAAGGGTATTCTCTCCAAGTAGCGGTTAGCTGGCTAATATCATGTTGTTGGGACAATACGGCAAATCACACTACATGCATTTTTTATCTTTAGAAAATAACTGGAGCCAGGAGGGGAAAAAGAAATAAAAGAGATTCTGAAGCGGCCGAGATTTCAAAGCTGTTGAAATATTCGTTTCTATTTTCTTATCTCAATGATAATAATTCTATGGAAATAGTTTTTGGGGAACATTACTTTATTTCGAAAAATTTTCTCAGCATTTTCTTTCCCATATATGCCAGGAACACAATGTCGTTTCAGTGCATACGGACACACCCCCCCCCCCCCTCCCTCCCGTTCCGTCACTCTATTAGGAGGTTCCCTGTGTTTAGCAGCACCAGCGCGAAAGTTCCGGATGGCGGCGGTAGCGATCTTGCAAAGCTCAGTAAATGCTTGAAAGAAAGGGACAAAAAGGCAAGAAACAGCGGTCCGAGATCCTTGAAGTGGGTAGTAAAATGTCGTTGTTTGAATGAGAAATCAGCTGACGCTGTTCAAACGCCCGTCTGCGAGGTGGACTTTATTACTGGAGGTTTTATAGACTCTGCCGACAGGCATAACCGAAGAAATATTACTGGACATAACTCATCTTTATTGATTGTCATAGGAGGCACTCAAAGAAAAAGCTCATAACAAAGGTTCTTCATTCGAAGTGCGCCTCCTAGCTGCCTTATGGCGAGTATCCTCCGACTCAACGACCCATGTCCGAACTCGGAGTTGTAGGAGGTTTAGGGTTGATCTGGCAAAGTGGGTAGAAGATCCGAGGGTAACAGGTGGTTAAGAAACTTTCAAGTGCGACGAAAGAAATCATGAACCACTTTCGAACTGAGCTCTTGCTCAAAAGTTAAACCAACGTTCGATTTCAATACTTGCAAAGGATTATGACTGGTTTGACTTGAGATTTTTCGTGCCCTCTCAACTATTGTAGTCATCATTTGCACAATCAAATACTACGGCGACTTTGAGGGGGTGCTGAATACGTGGCTTATTCACAAAGCAACGCCTGACATCGATTCTCTTGCTCTACTTAGCATGTATAATATTAGATTGTCATATAAGTTTGTGCCCTCACGACAGAACTTTATTTAGTGATTTCTAAATATGGGCTGCATTAGGCTCATAAGGCTGCGAAGAGCTCGCTATGTGAAGTAGCCTAAACCCGAATTATGCCCGCCCTAGGTGCATTCTTCGAGTTCAAAATGGAAAAAGAAGCGAGCTATGTTTTTTTATCGATCTGGACCTTCTGTGCTCTCCATTGAAGGCAACCCGCACGAGTTCTCCCACTCCTAGACATTGCAGGGTTGAATGCAGAAATCCTTATCAGCTGACCAGTGATCACATGAGTGCAACACGAAGTCAGTCAACGTCTTCTACCCTGTTCCTCCATCCCTACGCGGTGGCCGAACGCCGTGACTGCTGATGAGAAGTGCTTGTTCTATGCTAACCCTTCTGCGGAAGCACTAGTTACTGTACCAAATGGGGCAGCAAAAGGTTTTGGTCCAATATGGGACGCAAATCGCCAAACAGCTACTGGGAACTTTTCCCTAGCTTTGGCCTTGTAAAGGCCATGTCCCCTTTAGTCAACGTCTGAAGCTGGTGAGAAAATTTCAACTAACGCACCCGAAATTCAATAAAATATGCCCGCTCCTAGACCACGTGTTCCGAAAATAACACGTCTCCAGATTCTCCGGTTTAGATGAAGACCTATCAGATCCACCATGTAGCTGTGATCAGCCTCCTTCCAAAGGCCGTCTATTCTTCTTGCTAAGGAAACATGTTGAAGACAAAAGACACGATTCAAAAAAAAGCTCGAAATCGACATCACTGCATTTTCCAGCTTGAAGCTGCCGACCTTCTGCGAGCACGGCATCGACTCTCCAGTAGACCGTTAGCCACACATCAAAGGAGTGATGGTTCATATATTGATGATGGATATTGCTCTTGTTGAGAGAAGGTCAACTCAAAAATGTTTGAAAGCGGCACGAATTCTCGGGACACCCTCAAATAACCTTCGGATCTTCTACGTCCTTGGTTACGGCAGAGAACCCAGTAAGACTAAAAAATGCGCAAGGATAACTCCTGTACAAGAATCAATTCCTTCGCCCACCCCTTCCTGTCCTGAGTGCAACGTGATTCGAAGAAGGTATCGAATAGCGCTTCTTCGCAGAAGAAGGCTAAACTAGGAAAGTACAGGGCATGGACTGGGCTTCTAGTGCTTCTATGCCTTTTTTTATATCGAGGCCTACCGGCTATGCGAATAAATCAAGACCGCTAAGAGAGGATATTCAGTTCGAGCTACTTGCTCTTATTTACTAGGATCTACACAAAGTTTTCCAGGTGCGCACTCACACTTGATTATACTTCTTTCCGCAGTTCAGGTTTGAAAAATTGAAATAATAAGGTTCGTCTGAGGAAGGAGCGAAACAAACCATAATATCCCACCATATTTAATTATTTCATTTATAATGGTTCTGTCTTTCTTGAATTAAGCGGATGATAGTGAACTGCGTGTTCATACTTACAGTCAGGCCCTTGTTTTCTCCGAATGATAGATTGAATGAACAATCCCCTGGAGATTCTATATAATAAATATGCGACACATTATTGAGGCCTCTTTTGCTATGAGCCAGCCGGAGAAGGATTCACCTAAAAAGGCATTCATTTCGCGGCCAAGACTTCCAAACCAAAGTTCAGGAGCGAGTATTATCCATAGGGGATTATCTCTCTATTGGAGGGGGGGGGCTGTTGTAGTGTTGTGTCAGATTGAAGTCGGCTGCCTATCTAAGAAGGAAGGAAGGCACCCAGTCGGGATTTTCTAGGGCATTCAACAAGATTTTCTAGAAGTTTCCACAACACTCTAGGAATTCTGGAATACCCTGCTTCCGGTTATAGGCCCCTGACGCTCCTGCTCAAGGGCGTGTCAGATGTAGTGTCATGCATGATAGGGGATGTTGGGCAGGCCAGAATCTAGGGACCGTAAGGTGGGGTGGTGGGATTTGGAACCCCAAATGGCAAGCTGTGGTAATATTTGGAGAACCGTTTTAGCCTTATCGCGTCAATCCATGCGTAATAACTTCGAAGGAGCATTCGCTTGAGGATAAGATTGCGCTCGAAATAAAGCAGCTATGTCCTGAGAACAAAAAAATGAGAGCTTTGTACTCTGGAATTGCTCTTGTAGGGCTTCTGTTCGCTTATTCGTAGAGATGAACGAATTGGGATGAGCTATGAGGGAGAGACAAAAACCGCGATAAGAATGGCGTACTACACTTGCGTCACAGTCGGGGTTGAAGCCGCGTGGGTGGGCGTTTCATCGGAGTGTCCCCCGAAGAGGGTGCGATTTTCGTCGAGGACGGCGTGAACAAAATAGAATTGCAGTTCTCGATGGCACTCCGGCGAGCTTATAATGAAAAAATGCGGCTCGTCGAAGAGTTGCGCCGAAGTGGAGACAGGTCCCACATGGCGCTTACATGACGAGAACGGGCGGATGTGTATGTCTGGCTGCCGAGGGAGATGAGTAAGAAAAGCAGCCGCTACCAGCTGAAAGGCGCAGACGATGAAAGACACTCAAAGGGACCCGTGTTTCTGTCCCTCAAAAGACAACTGGTAGAAAATGAGTTGATGTTACATGATTGATTACTGACCCTGCACATGTCGGAGTTATGGATTGTGGATGTTCAAGCTTGTTGGAAAGCTTCAGCTTCAATAGTGGACCATTCTTATTCCCCAATGAAATATCCCGTTTAGAGAACCACTTCAGTTTCTAAAGCTTGCGTGGCCCACCTAATGACACCTGATGCCTAAACAACTTTTTGGAAAGCCATCTAACTGTTACCCCTCTATATTGAAGAAATTTGACCCTCATGGATCGATTCAGTGGTAGTTCTTGACAGAGTAAGACCCAAGAGCTACCCTATCTGTTCACCTCTAAACTATTGCGACCCCCTCTTCATCTCATTTCTGTGCTTTATTATCCTTTTCTGCGTCATTTTTTTCTTCTTGTAATGTGCTAACTACTCCATAAATTCTGTCTTCGATGTGTGTCCACATAGTAAATAAATAAATAGATAGATAAATAAATGAATTAAAAATTAAAAAATTAATTCAATTACACTGATAAATTAGTAAATAATCGTATAACTTTAGTAAATATGAATAAATAAATATTTCATAATGACAGTGAACATCTGTGAAGATAACAAAAATTCACACGAAGTATGTAAGGAAATAATCCACGCTAAACCACCTATAGGTTTGAGGTAAAATTTTTTCCCTAGGCCTAGCCGAGAAATTTGCATGCATTTGTGATTTCGGTTAGGGGGTTGTTTATGGACCGTTTAAGCAAGGTTAACCATTACCTCTGGGAAAAAGGGGTGTGAGGTGGATTGTAGAGGGGGGCGGGTCAGGATTTTAGCGGGTCTTATTCGATTGATTAGTCGATTGTTATCCTTTCACAGATATTTATTTACTTTAACCCCTCGTCAATGCCGTGCTCGACGGGTTGTGTTCTTGGAGGAAACAAGTGGGCAGTATGTTAGGGGTGTTGACGATGGGTATCAGAATCAAATGTTAGCGAAACAGCCATGGGGATGAGGTGGGTTGATCGGAGGAGGCAGAAGAGGTCGTAGGGATGGGCGGCAGTTCTATCTAGGGGCTGACGGTTGGTGGTGGGAGTCGCATCGGGTCACCCCTGCAGGAAGAAAGGGGTCGTAGAAATTTTGGAAAGTGCGGAAAGCACGTCCGGTTGACCGTGCCATGGAGTTTGGAGTTAGGAACATTCTTACAGTAATATTATATGTACATTCTAGGTTGCTGCTAAATTCCTAGTTTTTCCTCATCATCGATTCTTTTTGGAAGGATGCCTTTCATTTTGAAGTCGGTGTACCTTTTTATGGCTGTATTCTAAGCACAAATAAACATATAAATAAACAATATTATTTGCCGCCTCACAGTTTTGGCGCGCAGGAAACTTGGGTTGGTTTTTTAAGAAGCTCAAAAAATAAGAAAAATATAAGCTATTAAGTCACCGATTAGATAAAACAATATTTAGCTAGGCAACAGCTGATGTTTGTAGGAGCTGGATTTTTGAGATACCCTCAAAATGAAGAAGAATAACTTATTGTTAAGTCACCTTGTTAGGAAACGTGCAAAAAAGAATTACTCATTGGAAAATGTGAAGACATGAACAAATACGTGGGATTAGCCTTTTCTAAGCCGAAGCTAATGTCGATAAGCTTTCGTTCACACGAAAAATGACAACATTAAGAAAAGCCCGGCAGTCTTTGAAAAAACATCCTGCGGCAAAGGGAACATGGTGATCCATCACGCTCAATCATTCCAAGATCAGCCGAAGAAAAAGCACCGAGACGTCACTCGCTATCAAAGCCGCCCCCTTCTCTCCGAAATTCCATGGATTTCATGAATAATTAAACGGATGAAGAAATAACCTTTCTAGGTTTGAAGAGTTAAGTGATTGAAGGGGAACTGAATATTCTCTCTAGGTTTCCAGCCGAATTTCGAAAACACAAATAAATGAAAGTGCACAAAAGAACAGTTGAGGCTTTCTTGAACTTAGATTTGCCCATAGTGTAATGAGTAAAAGGTACCCGAAATGAAGCAAAAGGGAGAATAACTATCTATAACACGGAAATGGCCGTTTTATAGGTTTTCCTCCTCATGCAAGTCTCCTGGAAGGTTCCGAATTTTCGATAACCATTGAGTGATTCAGTGGACCTGACGAAGCTATTGGATTTCATTTCCTTGGGCTATGATTGATAAATTTGCAGATATTGAACATTTATCAGAGAGGATTAGATATTAAATCAATGTACATATTCAGCTTATATCTCTGCAGGCTCCAAACAAGGCGAATTCAACGAAATATTAGCCTATAAACAGGTCAGACCCAAGTGCAGTTTCAGGGAGCAGGATCGAATCATCGGTGTTTTAACGATACCTTATGGCAACCGACGCTGTACCATGCTCAGGGTCCGGGGATCAAATCCCTGATTGCACGCAGATTGAGTCAATTAAAGGCGAATTTCACGGCAAAAATACAAACCGTTTGAAAATAAGTTAAAAAAAAAGTCAGGAAGACATGAAAAAATTGGAATAAAATCCGAAAAAATAACAGGACCCCTTCCCTGCCTTTTGATTTGCACATTGATGTGCGACTCTCACCGGTGATCCCCTC
>MU873323.1:0-12500 GCA_036418205.1 Ostertagia ostertagi | reverse complement strand
TAAAAGCGTACTCCAATCCATGACCTTCCGATTTCAAAGAAAAATTACTCAAAGCGTCTTCAGATTTACGGAGATCCAAAGCAGACATCAAATCGCAGAATTCTGAATAAAATACGAAAATCACGTCAGCAGGTGGGGGTCCCCTTAAGGTAAGTAATGTACGTCACGTTCTATGCTATACCACAAGTAGTGCATGTACTTTTTTTACCCCAAACTACCCTCCTCTAAGTAGTGGGGAAATGGGAACCAACTGAAGGAATCCGTTTCTTTGACTCCGCTCTACGAAATTATTATAAAAAATTATTGATTTTATATGTAATTGAACGATTTTGTTAATAACACCAAACTTGATTTTAGATTTCATTATTATTATATGCACTTTTTCAAAATTCATTTAGGGGTGGGCTCAAAGAGTAGTTTAGTCTCCGCTATAAACCCGCTATAAACCTAGCTACAAAACGGTATGCGCCGTGCGCTCGAGCTCGAACAATTTGTAGAAACGATTGACCTCAACTCGGAGTCGTGGAGCGTTTGCAAAAAAAAGAAACTACTTTTGTTCACTCATGAGAAAAGCAGTTTGTAACGAGCAAAGAGCAAGAAACCAGTCTTCGCAGACTCCTCAGTAGTATCCATCATGCCCAGCCAGCTGTCACTCATGGGCACAACAACCCTGCACAAAGCCACTTTCACAGCCGGGACACGTATCGGTAATTGCATCGTACTTTGTCGCCATGTACGTACCCGTCGTACTCCTTCACCATGCGTGGGTGTCCTGTTCCGATGTCAGCGAGCAAAACTAGGGTTCAGAGTGCTTGACAAGGTCAGATGAGGTCTATTTATCGTCCTGGAGATCGAAAAACATCACTGATGGCCTTTTGCCCCACAAAACACTCATACTATCTTGATTCACAGAAGAGAAGACGAGTACAGTGAGAAGAGGAAATGGTCAGAAAGGTTCGTCGATCAGGAAATGTGGAATGCGGCGTCGCGTGGGAACTAGGTCACCGCGCGCGGCGAATTTTGCTAGTTGTCCTGACACTGAAATTCTTCTGCAGCACTTTCGCGCTTAGGGAGGGGTCGCAAAATTTTTGAAAAAGTGCGGCTGATGCTGCTTGCTACGTTGCCGTGACCGATCCCGTAGAGCTTATGCTTGAGCCCATTTTACGGGAAGCCCAACTGTCCCCGCACCCTGACCTTGGATCGATTCGTAATTCTTTAGAACTAGTTGAAGCCGCTAATGGCGCTAGTAATGGAAAATGCTGGGTAAGAAAGCTCGATTTTGAAGAAAAATTATGGAAAAGTGCCAAATTTACAGGAAGTGTGCAGCAAATGCATGGCGCACTCCAGAGAAAAGAGCAAACCGCAAAACATCAAATCATCAAACCCAAGGATTTAGTAAAAATTATAACATATCAAAAATAAATTGATTGATCAAATAAGAGAGCCTAAGCCATTAAAAATCATTTCGGCGATGGTTTTTTGACCGAACTGGATTTCCATTCACATGAGATAGAAATCATTTATAGCGAAGGCTTTCTTAGAATGGATACCTTTCTAAGAACATCCATCAATTTTGCGACCTTATTCTTTTCTGAAATCCCGCCGTCGAACGACCCGACATTCAGACGACGCTAGTTACGCTTTATGGAATCAAAAACCACCATTTCAATCAAAATGCATGACCGAGATCACCTCCAACGATTCAAGGGCGGTATTCTTTACAACCAGGTGTGATAGCATCCAAGAAATTCCAAATGTCATTTTTTCAAAATACAAAAAAAATTTTGGAGATTTTAAACAGCATGGGGTTTCGATGCGCCCGTAAAGGGCTGAAAGAAAACAGCGAAAAGGCATGTGTGGAAAGTTTTCATTGAAGTGATACGGAGGGAAGAGGAGGCTCTCTTGGCTCCGCTAACCGTGGAAAAAACTCCGTGAGCGCAAATGGAGCCTTCAACCCGAGGGTTAGTCGACTGGCCTTAGATTTCTGTAGGTGAACATTCAAACATTTCCTACAACTTTGAAGGTATACAAGAGAAGAGATTGCGTTTTCCCTGGATGCGCTAACCGTGGGGATAAATTCCATGAGAGCATATAGAGCGTTCCATCTCGGCTTTTCCATCAGTTGACTAGCCCGATGAGGGGATCAGTTGACTGGACCCTCTCGCCTGATGGACAAAAACACCAAGCGGCGCCGTGGATCGAGTCAGGGCAAATGTCGGGTCAGATGCAAATTCAGATGTTTCACGAGTTCGAGTGAAAGTCGAACGCATGGCGCACACCATGAGGAACGATAAACTTTGGGACAACTTATCCATACCATTCAATTGGAATACTACTGAGTTCGCGAAGGAGGGAAAATATTTTCAAAAAATTAGTGATGGTTTTTTTCTGACTCTGAAACCGCCTGTTTCCAACCCATATATTCCAGCAGTCAAATTATGCCAAAGAGGGCAAAAAGAGGAAGGCGCCTCCACATTTTTGGAGCTATTTTGCTGATTCGTGAAGCGACCACAGGCGATGGCAACCCCTGTCAACAACGCAAAAATTCCATCTGGTCACGCGGACATCGTTGTCGTCATCAGGCGATGTCAACTTCCTGGGCATTTCTCACAATAACTAAAGAGCACGTGGGATGGTGACAGCTTTGAAAACTCACCAAGGGCAGATTGTTTGAGGGTGATTGTGCAAATGCGCTCTCTTCGGAGCTAGAAGAATGCGGGGGAAGCACTGCTGATTCTTGTGTCTTCGTATTGACGCAGAATGTGCCAAAAAATGGGCATTTCTGAGAGAACGGATGGAATTCTAGAAAATTCAGCGAAGAGTGAAAGGAAGTTATAGCAAGAGTGCAGAGTTATAAGCAAAAGTCTTTTCTCTAGCTGGGAATTGAACCAGTACCACGGAATTTTTAAGACATAGGTAAAATCATGACACCACCTAAGCCATTACGAACGTAATCTTCAAACACAAACCAAAAAGTGAAAGAAGTAATAGAGGCAGATGCTTAACAGGAAGGGTCTTGGAACATCGTATTATTATTCGCTAAAGGCAGTCTTCAAATTATATAAGGACTTCCAGAAAACCTTCTGAGATTTAAGTACTTTCAAATCCGCTCTGATCAAATACACTTAACTTGCAGAAACCAGGCGAAAAGAGCATTCAAAGTTTTTTGTGGAGTGATCAAAATACGATACGGCTCGAGGAGAAACTCTCAAGGACTAATGAGTACCTATACCCTTAAGGAAAACAGTTTAAGGAATAACAGCGCCGCAAGAGTTTAGAAAACGTCTTGTGAACCCCTGGAACAATTGATCAGAATTGGGAATTCCCAACTGCTTTTCAGGAAACGCAACGTTCAACAGGTTCTCGATTTTGAATTGAAAACATTACGCCAGGCAATCATTCTAGCTTTTTGGCACTGTCAGCGGAATGGGGGCAGAAGGCATATTTCTGGGTCACTTTGTGCCGTGACGCATACTTGTGTCGTTGTGATTATAATTTTCACAGAAACCCACCTTACCATTGGCGAAGGAGATACTTCAAATCGAGAGGGAGAGCAGAACAGAAATTGAAAAAAATACTGAAAGAAAGTCAAAGCTCATGAAATGACGGAAAAAGATCGAAGCCTATCGCAGACTATAGGGGCATTTGTTTTATCAGATGAAAAAAAAGCGCGCGACATCTCCTCGCATGGTTGAAATGTGGACAAGAGCTTAGGTGAGGGGAGAGAAATTCAGGGTGTAAACTGGGATGAACTGGACGGTGCCCCTACATATGCTAGTCCTCGAAAATGACTCATTATCTTGCAATATGCGTCCAGGCAGATGAGAGATTTCTGAAAATCGTTAGTGACGCGTCGCAACTCGGCAAATTCTTTGCGTGTAAGAACAGCCGCGTCGTTAGCTGAAAGGCTCGGATTACAAGAGGTAGAGGCTCACACCTCACTTCGTGCTAACCTCGTTGATGTGGGACTGACAGGATTTGCCTTATCTTCAGTACTAGATGTTCGAAACATTTTCAGACTATTGACGCTCGTAACTGCCTAGGAATTTTCAAAATCTTTTACTGCAAATATACAACAGGGAAAACTACAGAGGAGAAGACGGTCTTTAAGGGCTGTTGATCACATTCCGAGCGAAACTTCATGACCCTTGCCATCTAGCATTTGCTCTCCTTGGCCGTATTGCGTTAGTCGCCATTGATCCGGATTAATACGCAGCAGATCTCTAGCATTCAGCAGAAACTTAGCTTCAATAGGCGCACCGATGGAGTCGTATAAGTGCAAATCAACGGCGAGGAAGGGGTCCTGTTTTCTCGGGTTGACCGTCCAATGAGGTTGGCTCCATCTCGGCCACCACTATACCACTCTACTTGGTCTAATAGGGCTGGCACTCCCTAGTCGTTTAAGACTCGGCCCTTGTGATAGAATTCGGCGCTATCGCAATTATAAAAGGGGCATCATTAGGACTAGCTAGAAAGGGCAGCAGCCTCGGGGAATGAAATATTCTCACCACTGCCGAGTCTCACCTCTCCCGCCTAAGGTTTAGTCGCATTTAAAAAAAAAAGACATTTTTGCGCGGTTCCAAATGCTCTACCGCCACAATGCCCCCACATATTGCGCTAGCGCCTAGAATTCTGAAACCAACTGCGCCCAGTCCGGATATTCTTAGGCGCCATGAAAGCACTTGCAGGCCCTTCGAAGTTCCAGTGCTGAAGAGTATTCATAGAGAGCACCTCCTTCTGCCCCTACAGATATATCCTGGACTACTCATGAGACGTAATAACTCCTCAAGTTCCTCCTTTAGAGCAAAGTACGTCACTAGTACGCCAAGGCAGTTATTATTTCTCTAGCTGCCCTTTACCTCGATAATACGCGGTAATTTTGAGGAGGCGTTCCTAGGAAATGGTCGAGCTCAACCCAGTTATCGTATATCAGAGTCGTGAAAAGCTGCCATGAGTCAGAGAATGGGTTTTTATATATCTCGAAAATTGAAGTTTTAGGAGGAGTTTGTAGTTTTCGACAACTAGGGTTTCCCTCGTAGACCTCAGTAGTTCTTAAGCTGTGAGGCTGAGCACAGACCATGACGCGAATGCTTGTTACATCGCTGGAAATCGAGTGTGGTGTGTTCCGGCTTTCAGGTACCTCGCCGTTTCCCATGGGTGCATCGATGAAGTTGCTGCATCATGTGATACGAAATTTACAACTACTTGAGTATGATTATGAATGTGGGAAAACGCGAGGAGTCGCCGCCCCGGAATCGCGTCAGCTGTAACCCTTCGATATGTAGGATGCAATTGTACGAGCGAAGAACCCAAATGGCCGCGTCTGAATGCGTGGTGGGGACATGAAACACGCGGCGCACAACAATTGCACTTAGGTATACACGATGGACAGCTACATTTCCGGCAATTAGATGGAGAGTGACAACAAGCGACGAAACAATAAAGGACCCACGAAGGAAAAAACAGGATCAAAGGGCGTCTCAGTGGAAAGCGGTGGAAAAGCGGGAGATGGTGAAAAGCAAAAACGAGTGGCTTGAAAATGAATGGAGCTAAGCTAAACATGAATGCAGTAGTTGTCATAGCACAAGCTTACGACCTCTTTCAGCCTTTAACACATTGCGGACCGCCCTTATACGAGCATCTCCATACCTTTTTCATGTTTTTAAAAAATGAATCATCATTAATCTATCAACAATTTTATCAGTGATGATACTTATGCTTTCCTGGTTCTGAAAATGAGTGCAAGCACTAAGGAGCATTGAAAAATGCCAAATAAATCAGATAAAACTATGATCTTCCGCTCCAAATCGTGCGCCACATGGTGGCGCACGTGGTACGCAATGTGTTAAAGGCGTATGCTGCCACAAGCCCCAAAACCCAAAATTTCTTTGCGGCAATCGCTGGATGCTTCCTATGTATAGACCATGGGAATTGCGTGCATCAGACCAGAAAAGAGGAAGATTCTGAGACTCATCGTACGAGTCGGGGGCTTGCTTGCACGCCCCCAGGCAAAGAGCGAGGGAATCTATTTGCATTGTCGACAAAAAGGCACTGGTACAACTCACTCCCTTTATTTTTATGGGCAGAAAAGCTTAACCGACTAAAGTCATTCGAGTTGGAGTGCGTAGACGTTTATCAAAATATCGATTTTCGTTTCATTAATTCGCCATAATTGTATAAAGACGAAAAGATTGGCTGAAAAAAAAGATTTAAAAGAGCAAAAATTTGCCAGAAGTAATCCAGGTGATCTGGGGTAAATAACTGCACTCAGACATTATAAATTCGGGTAAAATATTCTTAAAAGATAGTTCCAAAGATAGATAGAGTACAAAGAGATGAATCTCCGATAGAAGTTCTTTTTATTACGGCCCCCTTAAACTGAATCCAATTTCAATTGATTGCATATTCAGTAAAATTTTAAGTTAACATGCGTGACACATATGTGCGTCACACTTTCACAATAACTCGTTTGGCGACTCTTGTCTGGATTGTTACGATTCAAACTGCTTTACATACGATCCAGTTAAACTATTGCTCTCTTAGTTGCAACAAAATCATTGAAAAGGATAGCGTGCTTGAAGGAAAAATTCAAAAAATAATTGATTCCTCGCATTTTTTAGCGCCAAGGAGGCTTTTCGGCGGAAAAATTTTCAATAGGTGAAGGTTTCGAGCGGATTTCCTCACTCAAAGACGAACTCAATCAGCTGGAGCGCTTAGGTAATTGTAGGTAATACTCAACAATTATTTTCACTGTGCATCAATTAAATTATACAATAATCTAGGCCAATCCAGTTCTGCAAAATGGTGTGAAGCAATGAAGTTGTCAACAATTTGCAGAACATAGAAAAATATGGTAATCGAAGGTTATTCTGGCGCCCTAAGGCGCAGGTTTTGTAGCGCTAACGCTGGGCTTTTTTGCGCTAAGAATGACATAAGATTGTATTTACAGGGTGAACAAACCTCGCAGTTCTCCGAACCGCCGTATGCGGACAAATTTTCGATTAAATTCTTACGGCCAGTTTTTGAGGAGTGGGTTAAGGGGAGAGGGGGTAGATAAGCTGCAAAAAGATACCGATATACTCTTCAACAATTAAATATAGATACAAAAATTCGAAATAGAGACGCACTGTTTTTTAGATGTGTTCCTGTCATTCTTAATTGAAGGAGAGGCATTTGTTTCCTTGTCGACCGATGGCGGACTGGTGTAAGTGCTTGTGGGAATTATTATTAGGAATAAAGTTCAATTCAAAGAAAGATACGAGTTTTTGAAATTGAGGGTCGAATCCGCCATTACTTTCGTTGCGACCTAATACTTTACAAAATTAACTGATTCCTAATTCATGCGAAATTTACTTTAATTAGAAAATAAATAAATAGATAAGTAAATAAACAAGTAAACAAATGTAAAATTCTGCCTTAAGTGAATGGGCAATATAGCGCAGAACAGCAGAGCGCAGGGAAGAAATGAACGCACGAGAGAAAACGCTCATAAAATAACTGGAAACCACTTGAAGTGGAGGTGTCAACAATTCCCCTATGTACTTACTAATCAATTTTACAAAGTAAAACCGCAAACGTCGTCGCTGGTTTTCTCACATTTAAAATCAATGATGAACTCACTTCGGCCCTGTTTCACTGCCGCCCCCCCCCATACTTTCACAAACCTTCAGTACTCTTCGAGTGCACCCACACGGGTTACTTCCTCTTTCTGAGGACCACAAAGAACTGAACTCACTCTCCGAGGTAATGAAGAGTATAAGGAAGGAAAGTAAATAGTACATGTCTCAATAATTTAAGATGGCAGACGATGGCTGCCGCCGCTGTCGCCTCGGCAATGTGCCGACGGCAAAGTTCAACCCAAGTACTACGACGTCGACGTGCTGCTCGTGAGAGCCTCGGCCTCAGTTGCGAGAACGCTTTTTCGTCGATTGATATGCACCTTGTGGAAAGTACACATGAATAGCAAATTTCATTCAATTCATCTTCAATTGGGCCAGTAAGAACTCGGTAATCCCTTCCCGTAACTAATTAAGGAACTACCGTAAATATTTACAGGAAATTTGCTCCAAATTAAGCGGAATGATTAGTCAGGTGCTGCTAGCTTTTGTATTTGAAATATTCCATTAAAATATAGGAACAGAAGAGAAACTACACGGCAATCGTTACCATAGCCAAAAGGTGGCGGTTTCTCGGACTATGAACGTCGGAAGCGAATA
Organism: Ostertagia ostertagi; assembly: GCA_036418205.1. NCBI lineage: Eukaryota > Metazoa > Nematoda > Chromadorea > Rhabditida > Trichostrongylidae > Ostertagia > Ostertagia ostertagi. The sequence goes on along the minus strand of MU873323.1, from coordinate 4,284 downwards.
TCGAAAGGCGGACTGGCAAAAGAATGATTCTGAGGAATCAGGGCGCCCCTCTGTTGACTGTAAATTCATTCCGAAGACTCCATAGCAACTGGATTTTCATTTTTCATCCCCATTTCCACTTATTTGAGGGCGCCTACACGCCTATTCGATGCGTTAGAGAAGGCCATACTCCGCAGACCCAGCCAGTAATTTTTTCTCAAAAGTTCACAGGAACAATCAAGTGAATTTCAGTACCCCGCCCCCCGAGTCAATCGATTCTTCCCAACGATTTATGATACGCCAGCGATTCAGGAAGGCCGCTAGCGATTCGAGAAATTGCGCCAGCGTTTGGCACTAGTCTTTCTTTAGTCGCTCGGTACTCGTTTGGGAAGCGCAGTGCCGCATTCGCTCGATCCATCGTGAAGTGACTACGAGAACCGCCAAAGTCTGCTTTGTCTATCTGGTGTAGGAACAAGACAGAGCATGGGTACGGTATGACGGTGATGTAATACGGTACGATTGTGCATAATTTTAGGCAGAATCAAGCCATTCACTCTTCAAGACTCCGAAGATCATTCTAGCCCCTTAGGCCATGGTAGAAATCTCACCGAAAAGCTATCTGCGCCTGGAAGTTCCTCCTAAGCTGCGTCAATGGAAATTCCTCTAAAGCCATTGATTCCCTAATTGGTGATTATTTCCCCGAAAAGGTATCCGGTAGGATGACAGCTTTCGTCGGAGCCGCATGCCCATTGAAGCTCCGCCTGGATTATTTCTGCTGCACATATGAGCCTCTTTCTCCCTTATAACTACCAACACAATTGCCCCATTGTTTCTCGGGGCTACCAGCGAAACGTCTTGAGGCACCCGTTGGGCAATCTTAACTAGAATGTCGTATATGTGAATTTTGGAACGAGGGACGCATTTGGCAAGCCGAGCATGATATTCCTAGAAAGATGAAAGCGAGAATTCCAGCGAAATTCTCGAGATAACTTGAAAATTTACGACTTTGGCCTTCTCGGTACTTATTCCTTCCCGCTCGACTAATTTTTCAGAGAAGGAAGTAAGCTGGAGGTGGGACCGTCACAAGAAGTCCTGGATGGAAAGCAAGAAGCTGATGTCCAAATCAGAAGACACGAGCACCTTAATGAGCTTGGGATTTAATAATTTATCCCTCCATCCCTCTCCAGAACGCTACATGCTGCTGAAAGAGGAACTGAACGGGGGATCACGAAGGGGACACATACTCATCTTGTTTACTAAAACCTCTGTTGGCACGCGACCACGACACAGCAGCAGCTCTACGAAGTGTTTGTGAGTGGAAATGCTCAGACGTCGACCACAACGTCGCGGCAATCATGATTCAGAAGCGCATTAGAAGACGTATTAGAGGGAAATGAAATTACTGAGATGATTGAATGCATTCGGCTCCGCCTACATAAGACCCCTAATCAACACTAAAATCTCTGACGTAACAATTTCTCACTGGCTGTAGAAATTATTATAGGAATATCATTGGAGCAAGACCAAAATAAAAAAATGGGATTAAAGGCAGTGAACACGATGGCTAAAGGGAGGAGCCATTTTGGTGGCGTTATTGAACGTGATTGGTGGAAAGGCGTTAGGGGTGGTCCCAACCACACTCCCAGCGGGAGGGGTCTGGTTCACCAATGGCACCTAATGACGTCATCAAAAACGCTCAAACCGTCAGCCATTGTGTTCATACTAGGCGCAATTTCCCCTCTGAGCGAATATCTGCAATTGTGCGTGCGTGTCGCGTGCGGCTCGCAGAGTAGGAATGCAGGCGCAAAGGTTTCGCGCTTCTCAGACTTAGCTGAGACGACTTGAAATCGAAATTCGAAAATAAAACACTCTCAAATGGACGAAGACGAAGGCGTCTCGAACACCAAAAGAAGATACGTCAACCCAAAAATGTGAAAAGTACGGTAAAACCTGGCCGAAATCGAAAATCGGAAAACGGAACTAGAAGAAAACATCAGACGAGAGAAGCCGTCAAATCAATAAAATCATTACGAACCTTCGTTATGCTGTAGTGACACCACTGATCCTTGTAAAACACGCGATCGACTCTTTTTCATGGTACGTCGCGACGGTGATGCGACTGAAAATTGTGCATGATTATCGATTATCGATCTATCGATCGAATGAGGAATGCTTAGAATTTTTGGTGAGACAACCATTGGGACTCATTGGAAAGGAGGGAAAGAGGCACACTGCTTCTTAAATATTCATAGGACTATTCAAGCGTCCCGAGTAGAGTGAAATAATATATGGTGAGCAAAAAGGAGCGTAATCGATAGCAGTAATAAAAATAATCAGTAGGAAAACACGAGCTGTCTTCGGAGAAGCCATTCTGTCCTTGTAAAGCCATTATTTGGCAGTTATCCCCACAAATGAAGCCATAATTCGTAGGAGAACCCCTTGGATAGCTAGCAAGCTACTTTTTATTATCCCTAACCTTTCAGAAGCCTAGCAGCAAACAACTCTTGGAAGCTTAATGGCAACTAACCAGTTTCAGGATGGCGCCACGCAACCGCTACCACCCGAGACGCGATGCAGTTTGATATAGCTAATACAGTTACTTCCTGCAAGGAGCCTGTCGAGGTTTCCCACAAGTTCTCTCCAAAAAAGTGAAGCATCGAATGCTCGATTGTGGAGATAGGCTACCTACTATTTTTTCATTTTTCCGAATATTTGTCTGCATAATCATTTAATAACTTTTTTTAGTCAAATAAAAATGTGAATCTTATTCTGAAAATTGTTGAACAAGGACACAAAGTCCTTTGCCGTTGCAGCTTTTCCGCCCTGACCCCATAGGTCATTTAGAAGCGCTAAATTGTGCTTCGGAAAATGCACACGTTGCGCAACCTAATATGGACGATAATGCTCAATCTAGGTATCGCAACGGGTATTCCTAACAAAATCGATCTGATTGATCATAAGGAATGAGAAGAGAAGGGCTGCAACATTATGATGGATCCATTGAACAAGTTATGTGATATAAATTGCTGGCACATGACTGGAACGGAATGGCGGCCCATCCTTGCGCTCGAAATCTTTATTCAACACTCCGAAAGAAGCTTCGAGACGTTCTGTTGGGAAACTCCAGTTAGCACTGAACATTTGTCAAGGGGAAAACGGAAAGGGGGAAAAGGGAAATCTAGCGAAAAAGAAAGCTGAGCGGAAAATGGAGTTTAGGAACTTGCAAAGCTACCAATTCCAGTGGACGTCGGACGAGGTGGTTTGGTGGCGTGACAGCGCTTACCACGCTTCTGAGATCGAACCAGGGTCAGTCTCCTATCGTTGTTACTTTTTCAAAACATTTTACGACCCCCCTCCCCCAAGGTGGACTTGGATACGGCCCCTTTTCGACACCGTCGACCCACCATCATCGTCCCTATGTAGTATTTAATTCTGAGGTACCACTCAACACCAAACTCCGCCCACTTTGGCAACTCAGATGCCGATCGAGCGCGGGGTTATACCGCTATGAAACAGTAAAAATTACAGGTGTATTTACATGTACTTTCCCGCATGAAGCGGTACACCCCCCCCACCCCTTCCTACAACACTCAACCAAGGTAGACCGGGGTGTTAATATAAAAAAGTGAGACTGATCTGGATCGAACCCTGTCAAATCCTGCAAAGGCCAACCAAGCCTTACAGCAACAACCCCAGATGAGGTCGTGTCGAACAATCTATTTGTGGGTAGGGTAGAGTAACCTGCGAGTATCTGAAAGGCGTTGCGCAGCTCGAAAGTGTGCGACAATGGCGCTAGGGCCTTACAAAATGATCTGATGGGACTAATGCAAACTTATGGACGAGATACCCCTTACACAACGTGGATTACGACGTAGTGGATAAGATAACCATTAGGTAGATCGCATTCAGGGTGGAACAGTGGTTCTAAACCTGCCATAGCTGAATTTTCGGTGACACGGGAGAGCGTGGGAAAAGTTTTCGGTTAGTTCCACAGCCTTTAGTCGATGGTCTTGGCCTTCAAAAATAATTAGCAGAGCAGAGGCAGAAAACGAAGTTACAGACAGCTGCGGAAGATGATGAGTTATTTTCAAGGAAATAATTCAATTTTGCAAGCCGCAGAGGACTTCAAAATGTTCTAAAACATTTTTTGCGGAATGTGGACAGGTGAATAACATGGAAAACGCGTCAAGGTTTTTTTGTTAATGTTTTCATGATGAAACTGAAATTTTCCCCGTCCTAAAAAAATTTAACCCGATTTGGCCCATCACAAATCCACTATAACAAACCACGATCGATTTGCGTGTA
>MU873320.1:0-12920 GCA_036418205.1 Ostertagia ostertagi | reverse complement strand
CCTTTTCCAACTCTCTTGGTATTGCTGAATGTCACTGTAAAGTATCTTGCTATCGAGCACTTTTATGAGTTCTACCTAGCTTTTTTTGTGACGGCTCCGAAAACGAGGGCAAATACCAAAGTAACTCACTTTGATAGCTGAGTCCAGGTGTGAACGCGTAGGCACGATTCAATCCATAACCATAGACCGTCACACTAAAATCAGGTTGCTGAAGCGATGTATGTAGATGTTTTCCGCTGAGAACTCACCCAAAAGAGATGGGTGCCCACGGCGTATCGGCTCCGACGAAGGACACTGTGTGCTTGCCTCCTTTCACAGCGACGTCAACACAGTAGTAGTTACTTCGACCCATTCTTAAGCGTTTCGATAAATTTAGTACATCAGACCCTTTCAACTGGTGCATCGTGTGATCATTCACCGGTACTCATTATGAATGGCAGAAACCGTTAGCTGGGGACCATAACTGAGGCTTCGTTTTAGACGTACCCATACCTAATTATGTGGGGCACGCTAGCTTGAAAATGAGAGAAGAAGTGCGAAAGTGATGAAAATTAAACTATTAAAAACGCTGAAAATAGGGGTCTACTTCCTCCAGGCTGTGGAGTTGTTTGTAGTTTGGAGCAGACTAGGAGATAAGAGAAGAGGCACTGAGGAGAAGGAATAGACTCAGGTCTGTGAGCAAAACTGTGAGACGGAGCGCAGACACGAGCGAGCGAGAAGGCCATAATCATTGGTGGTCATCGGCGTCAATCAGGGCCTTAGATGTCGGTCAGACTCGGCGATTGCAACGTGATGGACCAGCGACGGAGCGACGCGATCGCGTTGCAATCGCCGAGTCTGACCGACTCCTTAGCGCTGTTCCCGCGCACTGTTGACTCGTAAGAATGGTTCTTCCGTAACAGTCGGGTTCTTGAACAGCCCTACTCTCTTTTAAAAGGATTGGTCGAAATGAATTCACCGTGCGGTAGGGCTTTAATCAGTGATACTTTGGTAGTGATTCTGCCTACTTTCATACAATTACCTTGTGAAGAGCAGTCCATTGGGAACGTAGTTGTCAACCTTTACAGTTCCAATGCAATTTAGCGATGAGCAGGTGACACGGATGAAGTGCTTCATGTTCAGTTGTTCGTCCACCGTCGGCGCAACCCTGTTGTAGCATAATTACGTCATAAATTAAAAGCAAAATAAATAAATGAATAAATAATAATGAATTGTAATTCCTGACAGGAACACTTTCATTCTACTATACCATTCTTATAAACGCTTTACTACCAACAAAAGTTTTGCTAAAATAAGGTTGTTAACGCAACTGCAGCACTGGAGTATACGATAACATTCTCTTGGCGGAAAGTGCACGGTGATGTGCTGTGCTTGTCTTCCTTTATTGTCCCTGCGCTGCAAGTAAAAGCGAACATCTTTGTAGAACTCACGTGAACGTGTATGGTCCCTGGCCAAAGCTGGAGCTCGTCGGAACATTTGCAAAGAAGGGGGCTCCTTGGTTTTGCGTGTTCGAGCTGCCTACCTGCAGTATTGCATTTATTATCAGTTTATATATACTTGTAAGTAAATGCTGGCACGTACAGCGACTACGTAGATTGGACCGTTGGCTCGGACGTAGATTCCTGTCCTTGTCCCAACAATCAGGTACGAATCATTACCGAATGGACCGCTGTCCACCTTCTCCTCATTGAGATATAGGTCAGTGTTCGCTTTCTATAAAAATATTTTATTAAACCTTCTAGAAAGTTTTTCAAGCTAGTGTAGCCAAATTTGGATTCTGTAATGTCTCCTGAGGCGATCAACCGTTTTTTGTGGTAATTTTTTCAAGATGCCACGCATCCACTTCCCATCAGGGTCGTGGAACTGGTGCTTGCATTGTTGTAGATATGACTGTGTCAAACAGAGATGGGTTGTGGGAAGAATTCGTTAATTATTGCACTTATTCATCTGCAAGAGCTGTTCTTCTCCTCGCTTAGTCCCCGCAGTCGTAGAACCCACTAAGGAGCGATATCAAACAGAAGACCCAGGAAGGATAGGGCAGCGATGTCAGCCGTATGCGTATAATCCCTAGAGGGTGATCCTCCTTTGCCATGATCCCTTTATTACTCATCGTGTGTGTTGCTTATTGGTGATAAGAACAACAAGTAGGGAAAAATGAATCATGCATGGGGAATCGTTTATTTCACCAATATGAAGGGCCAGTCTCGTTCCAAAGTCGTCTGGAGAAGACATCGACGAATTTCTGGAAGACTGTATCATCCGATCCACTGCCTTCAAGACAGAGTTCTCGATGAAAGGCAGCCAACAGAAATCAGTCGGAGGAGTCAGTAATGCATGGACGAAGAAAAAACAAGAAAACCGAGCTAGAACCTGAGGAATGGGAGCCCTTTCTCGCCCGTTGATGTGCGCATTGATGCGACCTCAGCGGTGCTGCTCATCTCCAAAGATACTCGTCCCCTGTTCAACGCGCATAAAGTCAGAGGCGATGAGTTACACCATAGGTGGCGCAGACAGCTGGCTGCAAACGGCGCGGTACACCCTGCTAAGCCGCTTGATCGCGGAATGCGTATCGTCTCGCACGCCAATGTTAGGTCCAGCATGCCTTCAGACTAGGTGTACTCCCCTAATTCGGCCTCCGACTTTATCGTGGATTCCTAGTTTAAATTCTCCAGGATGATAACAACAGCCACCGGCACTAGTTTGTCATCAATCACCTGTATCACCTGTATCCGACTCGTCCTCGCAAACTTCTCCATTGCGCAAGTCGACTTTGAACCATCCATTCCGGTCCTGTGCATGTCTTCTCCATTGTTGGCCGAGCATTTTCACCATCGGATCGGCCCACCTCGTTTTGGGCCTTCTTGGCGATCGCTTGTGATCCAACGGGATCCAATTCATAAGCCTGAAAGTCCATCTGTTGTCTTTAAGACGTGCCACGTGACCGGCCCAATCTCGTTTACGTTTATACATTTCCTGGACAACATCAACAAGGCCACTTCTTCTTCGCAAGCTCTGTGTTTGTGATATGTTCACGAAGTGACACTTTGCAAATTCTGCGTTCCATTGACCTCTGCATCACAGCAAATTTCTCTTCGTCTGCTTTAGTGGGCGACCAGCATTCCGCGCCGTACAGCAAGCGCAGGTATCACCGTTGAGTGAAACAAAGATGCCTTCAGTTTCATCGGGAGGTTCTAGCAATACCCTTGAGATTTTGTTGAAGCTGGACCATGCTGCTTTCCTGCGTTTACTGTATTCCTCGCTAGTGCCTTCAGTGAAGCTGAGCTGGTGTCCAAGGTATTTATAGCTTTTCACTTCTTCAATCGTTTCACCGTCTACATTGATCGTCTCTGTAGGACTGAACTGATTGTGCATCCACTTGGTTTTTAACAAGTTCATTTCAAGCCCAATTTCATTTGATTTCTTCTGCAGCAGCACAAGTTTCTGTTGGAGCTCAAAAGCATTATGTGCAAAAATAACGCAATCATCGGCAAACAGCAGATGAGTCAGCCGTTCTCCATCGATCTCTATGCCATCCGTCCAATCAAGATCACTGAACAAGGCTTCCAGAGTTAGTGCAAACAATTTCGGCGAGATCGTATCACCTTGTCGAACGCCTTGCAGATTTTTATTTGGCATGGATCGTTGAAGAGCTTTATTTCTGTAGAGCAACCGTTGTTCAGCTCTTCCAAGAGGTCGACATAGGACGAACTAATACCATATCTGCTCATAGCATTCAATATCGCGTTTGTTTCAACCGAATCGAAAGCTTTTCTTGTAATCTACAAATGCCATGCATATAGGGGGATCTGGTACTCTTCACATTTTTCGATGAGCTGACGTACAACGTGCAGATGATCGAGTGTGGAGTAACCACTTCGAAAACCGGCTTGTTCCCGGCTCATGACTATGTCCAGGTCTTTGACTATGCGATTTAGGATTATTCTTGTGAAGGTCTTATAGATTTGAGACAGCAAGGTGATGGGTCTGTAGTTATTTAAAAATAGCCTTATAAACCATATAGTTGCGTGTTTCCAGTAGTAATAGTGCTATTCCGGCCAACTAACTAAAGCGCAACAAGAGACCATTTTTCACAATACTTTGAATCTAAGATTGTTTCTTCATGAGATCGGTGCTAAAAAACACTCACCTGGAAGAGAACCATGAATTCACCGATGTCTTCCGGTTGATATTTGTAGAAGGGAGCGTCTAGAGCCCAGTTCGACGCCGGTGCAAGCATCAGCACCTGAACAAATAGATTTGTACGCAGAAGAGATATGTAGTTCTAAATCAGATTCGGCTGTCACTCTTTCTAAGAGGCAAAGCTCGAAAACTCTAGACGAAATGAGGCTTCTGGGTTTCGCAACGCCAGCTCAGAGTATGCGCCCACCTGGCGCCACCACTTTACAAGACCAAGGCGCCAAGATCTAGCGATCCATCATATACTCCGCTCTTCACCATACACCCCATCCACAAACCAAGGCTATTTAGCGCTGACACTACTGGGAAGTAGGCTTTAGTTTCGTTCATGTCGTCGATTTCTCCCAGATTGTCATTTCTGGCATCACGCGTCACATCTCCAGTGTCACGGTTTGAGCGCAACAACCCATCAAACGATTCTAGGCTTCTCCTTCATGCCAAAATGGAATTACGAACCTCATAACTGCAGTGACTTGGATTGTAGTAGCCGTATCCACAAACAGACCCAGAGATCACAGCTACAGGCTTGTCCGAAGTCACGGTAACCGCCGTCTAAATAAGTTTTCTCGGAGTAATGTCTGTGCAAACCACTATCACTCCGACTGACCTGGGTGTAATAAGTCGCGATGGTGAGTTGTTGTCCACGATTCAATACGGTAGGCTTCGTGTACAGATAATTCATTTGAACCTACAACTAGTGATAAAACCTTGATGGATGCAAAAATTATGATCTTCCAAGTAGGACCCGAACTATCATCAACGGCTATCATACGAAGGAGTGCATACAAAGGGCGAACTCGTGGCGGATGCTAATGGAAGAACGTGCATCGACTGCAGCGTCGCCTGCCCACACATCGCTGTTATCATCATATTATCAGATATCAACATCATTTGCTTTACATTGATGTTTACCACATTTTCACCGAAGTTTGCCAGGCCATCCAGGACTGTGTGCTATCACAAGGGCCACATTAAATTGAGGCACCGAGTAGGTGGCGTCCCAGCAGCAGTCAGTGCACGTTCATTTGAGCAATGCAAGTGCTGCGCTACAATAAAAGCAGCCAACGCCGGGTTGTATGTAGACATGGTTTCTGTAGCGTTTCAACATCGTATCTTACTCCTATTATTTGTATTCCTCCTTCAGTCACGCCTCTGTGCTAGAGGCATATGTCCCGAAAGAGCTAGTAGAACTATTCCTTTAGTGATCATGATGGAGCAGCCCGGAGAGGTAGTAGATTGCTGTGCTTTCACTTGCTCGTAAAAGGCAGATGTCAAACTTCGCGAGGTTGCCGACTGTCACTAGCGATTCCACTAGATCACAGCAATTCGATTGAGAGTGTGTGACCTCGCCTTCCGCGCATCGCCACTTCTTGCGCTCCCGAATCGCTGGAATCGCTGAAGTCGCCAAATTAGCAAGTGCAGCTCACCATAATCGCGAAGTCTGATATAGGCTTAAATGCGCTAGGGCCTTGTCATAATCACCGCTTACCCCTGCTCTCCTCCGTAGAATGTCTTTACTCTCAGTTTTCCAAACAGTGCTTTTTCCTATATCTTCACAAGCGGTCCACTGCGCCCGTACACGTTTATCCGAACGAAATAACCATACTATTGGGTTGACCCATAATTTCTGGCCGATTTTGGTTCAAATTCAATTTTCAATATGTCAAATTAACTTCATATCGAAATAAGTTGATATGTTGAAGAACACATCAGGACCTTCAGCCAGGATGTTTCAGAAGCTCAAATGCGCAACGGGATAATTAAGTAGGAATCAAAATAGATCAACGACCAAACCCAACGATTATGCCTTACGACAATTTTAAGAAGAACCTTGCAAGGAGCGCGGTAGGCAAGATCAGCGCTACGTTTGCCCCAGTCTTTGCTACTGATCGGGCACTGAGCTATTGGCTCAATAGCATCGGCAAACGATAGGAGCTGCAAAGTTCGACCTCATCATGGACCTCCAGTCACTTTCGATGAGGACCCCTTGCGCAACGAATAGGAAGTGCATCCTGACGCTATTAGCAGGAAACTGTAGCAAACATCTGGACGCAGCCTACGCTCCATGAGTCGACACCTGAATGGAAGGGGCTGTAGCAGAATGAAGACTCGATGGAAACAGCATGCATCGACTGACCATGACCGAGAAGCACGCCTGACCATCTGCAGAAGTTTCATTCTGCGACCATATAGACAGACATTCCCTAGTTGGTCACCAGTGCAGATGAGTCATGAGTCCACCACGATAACAACACGCAGCACGCCTTGTGGCTACCTCGCAGCCTGGACTCACCATCTCGACCAAAGCATGAGCTCTTTCATCAGAGGATATTACCCCCGGTTCGTTGGATTCGCTGGGTATCCTGTTTTGAGAACCATTTCACTTTATGCAGACAAGCATTGCGAAGGTGACCATGGAATAGCTCCGAAGTTGGCCGCAGCAGTGCGGGAGAACGGTTCGGAAAGTCTCAAAAATCCCCTTCATCCGGAGGACCGCCCGAAATCACATTGAAAAGATAACTCGCCACGTTTCGAGAGAAACTGGTGGACCACGACAACCACATCTATCGTATAGCCCTGTCATTGCTTCACGCTATCACCTCCCCAGCTCCCTGAAGCAGCAGCTTGGAGAGAAAATGGTCAGTAAATGCAAGCATCCAAGAAACGACCTCCCCAAACTTTTCATTCCATAGCTATATTCATTGTGGGAGGGATGCATCCATTCGTTCCTACCAAGTGGATGCTTGTCAATGATTATGATGGTGGATCGATCGTTTTTAAGAAAAGAGAAAACTTGAAGAAATCAAAGTGTTGAAATTCGGCCAGAAATTATGGATCAGCCCAATATTTCGATCTTGAAAAGGTGCAACAGTCACGTTCATAGAGAATTAATGTATCACTTCTCTATTTTTTCACAACCACAGCTGCCATTTGTTATGTGTTTTTTACGTCGGTAATAAAAAAAGGTGAAAATATCACTGAAATTGTGTCGTTGAAATGATACTGGCAAAAGAATGCTACGCCTTTCGCTTGCAGAGCCTATCACCTTCGAATCAATCATGAATACTGTAGGTGTAGGTTGAAGCAGCTTGTTAGCTCTGTGCATACTCCTATCGCCCTGTGCAACTTCATAGTTCGCCTTTGCTTATTCTATGTGGGTTCATTGGAATAAATATGAGTGGCGAATGCGATTCTACAGAGAAGAAAGATCCTGGCGAAAGAAAGAAACTACTATGCAGCATGCTCACTGTATAATGAAATAGATGTCTTGGGGTGAGAGCTTCACCCGGTTGAAGGAAGCAAATACGATAAAGAGGGAGCGCATCGGGGAAGCATATGCACCACACGAAGCAGTTACTTGGCTGCCAAGGAAGCGAGGTGTGGCGCTTTCACGACGAAAGGTGCGCAGGACTTCGAAAGCACTCCGCCCCCAAAAGCGATCCGCCCACTAGTTTAGTTGGTGATTTGGACGAGCTGCGTTGCCAGCAGCGGCACAACTGGAGCAACTCGACTGGAGCGTGGTTTGGCATGGTGCCACCAAACGCGTTGCGTGAACTCGTTCATACGTCCGCTTTCTGAGCTGTTACCTGTTCATGAGTGAAAACCAACGGCCAAAAAGGGTCCCGTTTTGCGTTTTCTTGACGGATTTCTCTGCTTTTTTCGCCACTGGCGTACCATTGAGCACCCCCGCTTCCCTCTGAACTTTTAGAAACCATCAAAATCGCTGCCTTTAATGATTGGCTAAAATTATTCTATGTGCTTGTACCGTTGTGCTGTCCTGTGTGGCGATGATGGTGATGATGTTGGTCGACTCATAGCTCTGAAAAACATGAGACGACTCGTCACCAACGACGTGATATTCCATACCAAGTTGACATATCTGAAAATTAGTCTCATTGTGCAGATTGGCAAATGTGAAGTTGGCGAGGGCTCACCGGGAGAACGACAAATTTGTCCTCGCCTCCACCACCGGTGAGACTGTTGCTGGCAATGAGAGAAACGGTAACGTTCGAATCGACGAAAAGAACTTTGTTTTCATTCACGGCATATTGAAGGTACATGTCCATATAATCCGTCTGAATGTCTGCCGGAGTGATGGACACCTGCAAAGGATACACTTTATGGCATGAATATTTCACACTTGTGAATTCTAAACTGAACGGAAAATATTGGGTTGTCCGGAAAGTTCCTGCCGTTTTTATAGCTCACTTTTGATGCTTTATTTCTGGGTCACTTTCGAGAAACTGCTAATGCTTTATATATCTTTAGAAAGCGCATTTCCCGCTCTATCTATATCTACTGTTTTTCAGTCCTAAACCGCTTTTCCAATTTTTGAAGTCTTGAATACAACCTACTCAACAGCCTGCTTTGCACTAGTTTCTTGTTTCCCCTCAAACTTGCTCGGAAATGTGCGGAAGCAAGTTGCGATATCAACTGAGCATTTGGTTCTGAGTCCACAAAAAATACGCTGTGGAGTCGTGATTCAAAAAGGCTTCCTCGCGATGTTGAAAGCTTCGAAAGAGATTAGTGATATGGAGACTTATAAAGATCAGCTGAGGGTTTTCGGCCAAATCAAATCTGCATGAAACTGTTGAAAAAGCTGCTTCTGAAATGGGCGTAACCGACACAAGGTTTTCAAACATAGCAGTGAGGGTAAAAACCCCTGAAGAAGTCGAAAATTGGGTGCCGCCGAGCATTTTTCCCACTGTTGCGCAGCCCCATCTCGCACTTCCAGCACTGCACAAGTTGAACTAGCTGAGCTACAAAATTGTGCTGCAAATATTTTAAGCACTAGACCTATTGCTTGCCAACTATCACCTTTCTAACCACCTGGAAGGTCTACTTATAGAGATTGAGCGTTGGAACCGAACATGGTGGTGGAACGACCTTCGGCGAGTTCGTAGCTCACAGAACTCCAGCACTTCCAACATAGGGATCAGTTCAAACTTAATTCTTGTAGGCAAAAGTATGGGGATTGTAATAAGTTTTTATTTGAGCAAAGGCGCTTCGTTTAAATTGAGATATACGATTTTGAATTCAAGCGTCAAAAGGCGGGCCGGAAACTTTCCCACACCCAATAGAATGTGGCAAGCTCGTTTTTGAACGAATGCGGACAAAAAATCTTTCCGCCGCTCACGAAATTGAAAAGCAAGAGGGGCACCGAGCCAACTGAAAAATTGAGGCGAAAATGGCGCCAAAACTAGGGATATGGACCCCGTTTCCGATGATCTCCGTTTTCAGCAAGTCAGCGACCAAGACGAGCCCATTTGCACGTGCCGGTAACACGCCAGCGTATAGTACACCAGGGTGTGGTTCACTAGGGGAGACGGTCAATTCAATCGTCAGCTAATGAGGTCACGCCGCTCACGCGGCGAGCATCGTCGCGCGGCGGTTGGGCGGCGATTTCTGTGTGAACCTTGTCTTAACCATCCATGTCCATAATTGGCTTAGGTGACTGATAAGATCAGAGTGCTAGAACAGTGAGCAAGCAAATGTCATCTTAAGATCCCCGCAATGGCGAAAAATGTTTCGTGATGCGAAACGCGGTAAAGTCGCTTTCAGTCCTAGTGAACCACACCCTGTACATCATCTTCTGATTGACAAGGATTGCATACGCAGATGAGAGCGTCCGTCCACTTAAAACTTCCATAAAATAATGTCCTTTTCCGAAATGAAGAGCAAAGTATGGCGATAAAAATGTTGCATTCAATAAACGCAGTTTAAGCCTTTCACATGCAAAGGGACCTTGCCACGGCGGGTGGCGTTCAGTGGACTAAAAGTTTACTAGTTTACAGTGAGCGCACCCTTCTCGCGATACAATGCTCTTCTCGTTTTTTGGGAGCTTTCGGGAAAATTCTTTTGCACGCACCAGACATACGTTCCCTTCTTCCACATNCACTTTTTCGTATCACTGGCCTTTGAAGCCATGCAGTTTTTGCTTCGACGAGCTCACAAGCGGTGATAGGTGCTGCTCTTTCGGACCGACGCGATGTTTCGATCGGCCGCCTCACTTTGTTACATCCGATGGCAAGTGTGTGTGACTTCATGACGCTATGCCAAACTTTCACATGGAGCGAAGAGTATTGCTCGATTAATTTGGCACTTCTTTGTGTTCCAGAATGTTCTGTATCCATTCTTGGGACCGAAGAACAACTTCATCATTACTGGTAGTGAAGCATTGAAGGATTGATGGAAAATGCGAAAACGTTGCCGCAGATGTTGGTCGTTCATGGGTTAAAGACAACTCCGGGAAGGAAATGGTGTGTAAGAGCGCTTCCTAGTGATGACTGAGCTGTGGAACAAACAGAAAAAGGACAGGAAAGCAAGAAAATCACCGGGAACGCCAAAATCAAAGGGAATCTTCCACGGAAAAAGCTCCGCCTCCATTACCACAGAAAAACGATACCTTAGGCCCCTAGCCTCATGAGCATAGCAAAAAGAACGGAACATAAGCGTTAGTTTCGATAATACTAATCCTACACACAAGACAAAATGATCACTCTTTCGTGGAAGATTCCTTAAGGTATCGTTTTCTGTGGTAATGAAGGCGGAGCTTTTTCCGTGGAAGATTCCTTTAAGGACCTCAACTTCGTATAGCATCGGATGTTTGGGGACGACGCAAGACATGGCCGATCAGGAAGACAACGTGGAAGAAACACGCGCTTCGAAGACGCTGACAGTCTATATCCAATCGCGGGCTGTTTGTGTGAGGCGTGCCAACAGGTCGTTGATGGTTGCAGCTTCGTAATAATCAGTGCCCGAGCTGCGCGATTGTGCGATGAAGCTTTCATGAACTGTGTAGGTACGGACCCCACAATTTTCTCTAACGGTATCCTTCCTACTAGTCGGGCTGATCCCGAGCTAGCCTTTAGTGGTACCTTCCGAAGTTGGTCAGTCTGTTTTGAGACGTGTTGTTGTGTTTTGACACCTTCAAAATCAGTTCAGCAGCGTTGTGACCCTGAGTCGAGGCGCGTTCACGGGCACCCAAATATGGCACCTATGAATGGCCCTCGAAAGGATGGCGGACAGGTTGACATAGGATTCGTAATGCGATTCCGCACCATGCTTGTAGGGGCGATAATTCCGGCCGTTGCAATTGGTAACCTCTAGACCACAATTGAAATACGATACGAAATTGAAACCTTCTGAAAATCTGAGACAATTGTTATAGGCTAGGCATGGGATGAGTTTAAACTTCCCTCACCGTCATCACTTCTCCTCCTCCAACAACAAAATTCATGGTAGTGAAATTCACGTATGAAGATGTTATCTGAAATGCGATTTGGAATCTATGCGATCTCCTACTGTATCAGAATCGAAGCGCCTACCGTAATCGATGCGATCTGATCTGTAGGGTTTGTGACGGTGAGAGAGAGGTTTTCCGTGTAAGAAGTATCTTTCGCACTCAAATGACTGTTCAGGTAAGAGTAAGCGAAAGATGTTCCTGGAATCTTTCAACGATATATGGAATCTTGTCAACACCAAGGGAAGAGGATGTGACACCTTGAGCTATAGCAGACGTGGCTGCTGATAGCGGAACCGCGTTCATTTCGAGCCGCTTGCAGATGTCGTGGTAGCTCACTTCTTCGACCTCAAAATAAAGCAAGAACTCTCCATGAAGCACAAGAGAGTAAGGGTGAACTGACCATGGCGGATCTGAGTCGGAGACACCGCAGCCGTTCCTACAGCCAGCAGGAATACGAGCAAGAGATAAGACAACACGGTCTAAATGAGATTTGTGCTAAAAATTTTTTTTGAAATTCCTTATACTTACCATTGAAGGAGAACCGGTGCACATCTGCGGGCCAATGACTGTTGCGAGAACTAAGCTCCTTCTTATCAAAGAAGCTTAAACTGAGTATTACGCTGGGGCGAGCAAACTTTGCTTGCCTTATCTGAAGCATGCTTATGGGAGGTGACGCTACACCCATTTGTTGTACATTAAAAAAACCTTTTCATCGTCCCAGTTCCTGCAGTGCAGGTGTGATCTTACTCCGATCCATTACATGGAGGTGTTCTGTGAAGGTTGCGAGTAGAGACAAGCGGGTAAAAGCTGTCCGATACATAGGCCTAGCATCTGTTCGTGTTTGCTTAAAGGCAGCGATTACAATAGATTCAAGAAGGGTTTAGAAGAGACGTGGTGGTGCTCAATGGTACGCCAGTGGCGAAAAAAAAGCAGAGAAATCCGTCAAGAAAACGCAAAACGGGACCCCTTTTTTGGCCGTTGGTTTTCACTCATGAACAGGTAACAGCTCAGAAAGCGGACGTATGAACGAGTTCACGCGATGGCAACCACGCTCCAATCGAGTTGCTCCAGTTGTGCCGCTGCTGGCAACGCAGCTCGTCCAAATCACCAACTAAACTAGTGGGCGGATCGCTTTTGGGGGCGGAGTGCTTTCGAAGTCCTGCTCAGCAACCAGCGCACCTTTCGTCGTGAAAGCGCCACACCTCGCTTCCTGGCAGCCAAGTAAGTTGCTTCGTGTGGTGCATATGCTTCCCCGATGCGCTCCCCTTCTTCGTGAACAAGGTCGCTGGTACGATAAGTTTGATGGTGAAGATGTGGGAATTCTGCTACCGAGGTTCCCAAGCATACCATTTAGAAGGCGAAGAACACGCCCACAGTGACCCAGCAAGGTATCAGCCGTGATAGCCGCTGCCGTCGGGGAAGCTATTCTTCTGATGGTGGATTCGCCTATGACTGGCAGGTGCAAGGGGTTAGCGAT
>MU873318.1:4838-16921 GCA_036418205.1 Ostertagia ostertagi | reverse complement strand
GTTGAAGTAATAAGTTCGCAACTGAAGAGGCCGCGACAAGTTAGCATCTCGAAACACCTCAGGTGTCGGACGCTACTATTTCGATCTGCCGACGCTCGGTCAAACCGTACCCTCACCGTCTTCCTCCCCCGCCGTTTATTTTCTCTGTGTCGAGTTGGGATCAGCTGAGCTCTTTCGACTAGGAGTTCTCTCTCCTCCCCGCGACTGTCATCACCATCATCGCTTACCAAACCAAATTGATCCTGACATTCGTCTCAAAACAAGACAGCCGAGATGCTGCGAACTTTACTAACCCACATAAAGGGCAGGGAATAAATCCTACCGGGTTTTGGCTTTCTGCGGATAGGTAGGGTTACTCGGATTTCTAACATACTCAAAAATTTGGCGTTCTCATTTGGTGAGCCCTGAGCCTTATGAAGGTTGACAGCCATGCCTAGCCAACTCCATTACGTCTGATGCGTTCTTGCACTTCTCCGTCTGCCTCATGGACAAGTGGCCAGAAGAATGAGGTGCGGAGTTGATTGCACCTTACAAATCGGGTCAGCGCACAGTTATAAAGTGACAAAGCAAGTGTCCCTGACGGCCGTGTATGTGCATTCCGCCATTCGACCTCCATCAGCAGCGCTGTTCCAGTCGTCGAATAATTTTTCCGATTGAATTTTTGGATATATTGAATGCATGCTTCGAACCATGTAATAGAATTGCCTCGACCTGATTTTTTGAAGAAACCTCTCGGAAATAACAGTAATCTCAGGCGTTAAGATTTGGGAACGTTTCACAGGTGTAATCATTCGTTACGAATTTCTTGCATCTTGGTGTTACCACCGTGATTCATTTGCTGGTGATTTTGAAATTTGATAAAGTTTACTCATATTTTTAACTTCTTGTGCAGTAGTTACACTGAAAGAATGCTGCCTAGCGGCAAAAGGGACAACAGTGCTATCGTAGGTAACCTCTGTTTCAGAAGCACGTCGAGTGCAGACCACACACCACAAGTGACGACGGCCTCCACAAAATGTAAATGTTTTCTGCCAATGAAATGATTAGCCTGTTGCAGTTGTATTCTATCAGTTGTCACTAATTACAACTATCATTTACCTAAAATCAGCTATCACTATGAATCACTGATCACTAATAACTAAATAAGATAAACAAATAGATAAACAGTAACTAGATTTACTTAGAGGCCGTCGTTCACTTATGGTGTGGTATGGCCACTCGCGTCTTTTGGAAAGCAGTCAGTACAGAATTGGCACCTTTTATGGTAGCGACCTGCTAATGATCGGAGCATAAGCAGTCCAACGTCAAGATTGTTTTCTTCGGCACTGAGCTTGTCTGGGTGGATTTGGGTGACACTGGCGATGAAATGATCATTCAGGCAAGCCCAATTTTCCAAAAAATCTGAATCCATGGCGTGTCTCAAAAAGGTTGAAGAGCGCTTTCACACAGCCCTTTTTCCTATTTGTATCTATTCGTTCCCTCTTAGTGCCAACGTGGTGTAACGGGACATTTTTTTTTTTATTGGCGATGAAACTGGTCCAGCAATCCATACTTGCTGACGAAAAACCCAAAAACCGGCTCAGGGACTAGGTTAGGTGCTCAAATGTATGGAACAGTGAAGATGGAACTGAAAACTTCAGACTTATTTTTTTTCAAAACTGTTGAATGGCGAAGTTCTTGCTCTCTATTGCTAATTACTCTTTTTTTTCTAGAGCGCTGGTAGGCACAGACTGGTGAAGCTTCTGTTGGCGATTCACCAGCCAAATACGACCAGGCGCAAGAATGGTGACGAGAGTTTTTTTTTTCAAACAACTTAAGATAACCCACGTTCCCTTTACTCTAACGAACCTGCATCCTACTGCTTACTTCGAAGTCACCGTCGAGATTAGACGTCGTTACGTAGTACTTTGGCGCCGCTTTGGGGCGCCAACATTGAGTGCAAAAATCTATCATTACGTGAGATCGAACTTTGGACCATCTACTCAACATAGTTTTGAAAATCCTAAAAGCGTTCAGAGAAAATGGACCGTGGTTCAGTGTTGCTTGCATGAACTTCTACAGCAGTCAAAACCATTTCGAAAAACCGCTCCATGGTGTGGAAAAGCACTTTTTGAAGCAGGCCAATTTTAAGTCTGTTTGTTATTGCTTTACTTGTGCCTCAAAGGACGGCGATGGTTCGTGAATGTGAAATGAAATGTTCTCTGCTGAGCTCTTATCGTTTTGGTGCCATCTCTGTTTTCAAGGTCTAAACCGCCTAACACGAGTCCGATTCGGGCTGATTCATCGCTGGTCCTCTGCTCTGACCGGAAACTTCCATTCAATTCCATATCTTGTAATGGCCGTCGTATATGAAGTTCATTTGGGGGAGAGGCACCCCCACCTAACAGCATCAGCAAGCCATGTGACATGTGTATAATTCAGTTTTAATTGAAATTGCAGTTACAAAAAAAACTCCTGGAACTAGTTTTGCGAGTCCATTCATCGATTTCAAAAGGCTGTATATCAGCATTCGACGAGCCTAATCCTGAATGACTCATGTGTGGTGATTCCGCTCGAACAGTGTACTCGTCGCGTTTGTCACTTTTCCGCCGTTGTCGCTGTTCGAAAGCCAGTAAGAATGCAATTTAAACTCAACCTCCACTATACTCTTCCTTTGTTGTAACCTCTCACGCTTAAGCAGAAATCTCTTGAAAGTAGGCTCTAGTCGGAAGAGCCAGTTGTTCTTTGCGAGTCTTGGAAGAATCGAATCCGTATTATTGAAAATTACTTAAAAAGTGGGAATAATTTCTCAGACGATGGTTTCTTCAGAAGGATGGTTTCTAGAGAAACTGTTCTTAAATAAAGATTAACTACAGCAACAGTTCTAGTAGCCAACACAAACATCTCCATGGGCTCGCTTTATTGCGGCGTAGTCGACGTCCACAAAAGGCAAGGCACCATAACAGAACCTAAATCCCTGAGAAAAACAAGCAAGGGATTGTTTATTTATATTTCTTGCACGCTGTTGGGCGCCGGAAAAGTAGAAAAACAAGATTATATGGTGAAGGACTTCCAATGATTTTTGACTTGTTTTTGTTTGTTTGTCATACCAGCAATGTTTGAATGTACTATAAATGGTGGAGTTCAACCAAAGTTCGTATTGCGTTGATTTCTGACCTCTGGAAATTTTTTCCACGCATCTATTTTAGTCGTGAAGCCTCAGTAAAATATTACGGTGCTTACATTTATTTTATTTTATTGATATGATAATCACATAACAATGTTTTGTGTTCCCTAGTTTTACTGATGTTAAGGTGTGAATTAATGTAGCGCACCTAAGCGTGCAATAAATAAATAAATAAATAAATAAATAAATAAATAAATAAATAAATAAAATAAAATAATCGGCAATATACATGCTGTTCGACGAGGCGTTACCGCGGCGTTCAAACCTGAAAAAAAGGGGAACTTTCGAGCGGACCCTGATCTGCCTTAAAGACCCATTCCACGGTTGTCTTGGCGTGGCTTTCTCCGTCAAAAAATGAAAACAGGTGTAGTACCTGGTCTCATATTAGTGAATCAAGCAATCATTATTACGCTAATTACCGGAAAAAACACTGAC
Source organism: Ostertagia ostertagi (assembly GCA_036418205.1). NCBI lineage: Eukaryota > Metazoa > Nematoda > Chromadorea > Rhabditida > Trichostrongylidae > Ostertagia > Ostertagia ostertagi. Next base: position 13,320 of record MU873318.1, on the reverse strand, counting down.
TTGTACATCGGCTGGCCCCCGCAAGTCATTGTATAGGCATCGCATTCAAACGCCACTACGAATGTACAAATGGAAGTAGAATGCGTGCCGCATCCCAAAAAGGGATTGATCAACGGCAAATGCTTTATCCTTTTTATCCTTAATATACCAAAATTCAAACTGCACCATTTCTGCCAATTCGTCTTCCATATGCTAGTGAAAAATTCACCCTCTTCCACTCAAACAGAAGGCGAAAACCGTTGTGTTACTGAGGAAATTACTCTCAAAGCAGTTCTTTTTCCGCAAAACAACGGGCTCGCTTTTGATGAGGCGCAAGTGCGATGGTCAGCGTAGAGGAAAATCGATGAGGGCGGATGCTCTTTCCAAATAGGGACGGATATTTGTTTGTTTGTCAGGATCCCTCAAGTAAACCAGTCTCTGACCCTCTCATCGAATTGCCGGATGTTAGCCAGCCTTGCTAACACCAATTAAGCCTCCATGCTAGCAGAACAATCGCAATATTTCGACTAGAATTGTGACATATGGAAGGTCACTCAATGAATCCCTAGGGAATGCGATCCGCCTTCATAAGCAATTCTTCTTCTTCAGGTTTTTGGCGATGCAAATTCAATTTTTTCCCTTCGATTTTTTCTGTTTACTACATATGTTTACGTGTATCTGTTTTGGTTTCCGTTTTCGCAGCGTCTTCTGAAATTCTTCTTTATTGAATTTTTTAACTCTCTTTTTTCAATTTTCAAGCTTTTTCCCTCGTCGAGATGTTATCAGTTTTATTTTTTGTGTTCGGCTGGAATTTGTTGTAGAATAGTCCAAGAGGGATGCACTCTTGATCTTGGGACAGTTAAACTGAAGTGGATCAAGGTCTGTGTATCCGCAAGGAGTCGGCGTACTTCAATTGGGGCTTACGTTTCGGTCTGTTTCGCCCTTCGTGGAGAGCTAGATCGCAACGACGCACCAAGAGAGGAGAGAAGCGGGGAAACGTTATCCTTTTATACCGTATCATTCGCCGTTGTGAATCTGCAAGGAACTTGATGCCTCATTTCTAAAAAATTCCTGCTTTGCCCGTGCTGGGAATACCATTCTGTAGATAAGCACGGTAATAAGGCTTGTTTCAGTCAGGGGGGGGGGGGCATCATGATGCAGTTTTTCCAGAAAGCTAAGGTAACTCCGAGCCAGGGGGAGTGTAGCCAGTCTAGGGGGTGGGGGTGAGGGCAGTCACTTGACATGCGTGAAAAGCTGGAATGTTCAAGTTCACACTAGTTCGCCGAGAACTGCATCATGATGCCCCCCTCAAACTGTGAAATAAAGCTAGTAATAATTTTATAGCCTCTGTTCTACGCCCTTAAAATGCTTCTGATCTGAAGGACATTAGTTTTTCAGCTGCAGTTTTTCAAAAATATATATTTTTCCAGTTTTAAAGATACACAAAGTGATTTTTTTTACAGTGTTCCTGTACACATGAGTTTCCATAAGTTTTATCCGCACGGGAGATTTGCTTTAAAATTCAGTTTCCAAATTATTCTTCATTGTGTTCTCGTAGAATTCGAAATGGCATTATGGGAAATGTGACTTATTTCCTGCATGAAATATTCACCGAAATAGAAGCCTTTGAGGAATCCATCGCCAGTCTCGATAAGCCTTACGATGTGAATGTCTTCAAAATTTTCATCATGAATTCTCGCTACTAAAATTCATTATTTCTATCAGATCTAAAAAAAAACTTTCGCCTGAGAGCTTCGCGATAGGGTTGGTTGAGTTGCGCGGATTGCAATGACTGACATTTATTATCCCGTATACGCAATCTATGGACGCTGAAAAATGAATTTTTCATTCATAATCAGGCACCAAATCCCTTAAAGGCAAATTCCGGGATTTCTGGCGAAATTTGGGTTTTCCCCGTTAAATATGGAGCAGTATGCGAGGGCAGACCATGTGCAGAAGTGGCGGGGCGTTTCGATAAGGTTTAGGCGCTAGGGGCCTAGGTTGGAGCATTGGCGCCGCCCCAAGCCCATTGAGCCCGCCCACCGCCCTACGTGATCTTCCAAACAACCACCTAGAACGCTAGATGTTCACCCGTTGTTTGGAAAGTCGTAGGGGAGTATTTAGCGGATTTCAATTGCGAAAAACTGACATCAAAGCCTATCTTACGAACATTTTGGCGGACGTTGTCATCATGCTAGTGAGAAGAAAAAATTTTAAGATAGGAAGAAAACAAAAAAGCACAGAAAAATAGAAAAAATAGGGGAAACTAAAAAAAAACAGTTTTCATGCTGGCTTTTTTAGCCGTGTCGGTTAATGGCACAAAGCCAACAGTTGCTGTAGACATGTCCAAACACGTAATTTTCCCAGCCCTGGTTCGTAAGCGACTAACGAAGGAATTTCTAATTTTGGAGTTCTTTGGGGGTATTTCCTGCTTCTTTCATTATCTTCAATCAACATAGCACCCAACACTTCATACTCGAACAGGTGAGTCCCTCGTTTTATCCCGGAGTTTGCCTTTAAGATAAATCAGCTTATTTTTTCTCGAGATTTCGGGGCAATAATATACAGTGGTTGTGTCGAATTTCCTGATATTCCCATTGGGGAAAAAATCCTGTTTGAAGGACGGGAGGGCATTCCTTGGTATGTTATCCTTAGTTCAGGAAAGCACGCTTTTGGGCTTCCTTAAGACTAAGGATGAGATAATAATGTGAACGACTCTTTTGAGTACACTTGATAAGGACCGGTGGATGTCCTACATTCCACACTACCTGCCCACATCCTATCCAATTTTCTGCACCAGGTCATCCACCCGTGGAGCTCCTCCACCTCTTAGGTCAGGCGGAAGCAAAGTTCTCCAGTCCCCTGATTCAGGACCGCCTTTGAACCATTGCAGGCCCGGCTGGAAAACACTCCAGAGCCTAAGTAAGTTCTTAACTGTACACCATCACTCAGTGGAAGTACACTTTGAATGATCGATTACGTGTCACGTCTCATTCTTATCTTAATTATTAAAGAAACACCATGGAGTGCCCCTCTAATTGGATTTTCACCTCCCATCGGGTACTTTATGAATAGTATTAGGTACAGTAATGTTTATGGACATTGCTAGAGTTGTTTGCATCTCATTTGGCCATAAGGCCGAGGTCCTCAAGGTGCGGATTAGGTTTCCAGGGTCCATTGTTCGCCATTTCCGATCTTCACGCGCACCTACGCTGCCACCTCCTTATTCACTCACTGCGGCCATTGTTATTGTGCTCTTTCAAAGAGGTTCTCGTTGAAATTGAAAGAGTGCTAGAAGTGAGGAGATGTTTTTCTCACAACTGCACTGTCAAAGCTACTTTATTTCAAGTTCCAATCATTAGTATTTGATTTAACGCTAAAGTGCTACGTAAGCCGATCAATTCGCTAAAAAATCCTCGCGCCGCTGTTGCTCGGGTCCCTTGACCCTCATAGGACAGTTGATTGAGCGTGGGCTTCCAACTTAGAATTCGTGGAACCCCTTATTATGTATTAATTCCTAATTTATGGTTAAAACGCATAAAGCATTTGCCGTTGATTAATCCCTTTTTGGGAAGCAGCACGCATTCTACTTCCATTTGTACATTCGCCCATTTGTACATTCATCCTTTTTTATCCTTTATCTTTTTCAGCTGCATTTTTTACGTTTTTTCTTTGTACCTTTTTTTTGCGGATGAATGCGATGTGGCCTATACAATGACTTGCGGGGGCCAGCCGATGTACAAGTCAGTGTTTTTATCCTCCCAGACAAGTCTGGTACCAATTAACCGACCCCGGAGGGATGGAAGGCTTGGTTGGCCCGGGCGACTCACGACCCAGGATTTGATCCCCGGACCGCTCGCGTGGTAAGCGTGCCACTTGCCCACTACACCACTTCACCGCCCGACATTACTAGAACGAAAGAAATTGAAAGCGCGATTGAAGCATCCAGTGAGACCGTAACGTATCTTGTTTTGGGTCTTAGATCCTGGAAAGTGTGATATCAGTTCGGATTCTGTTTTGATTACGATGTTCTAGCGGTAGGTTTCATCACACTTCTCACGAGTCTACCCACCGAAGATTTCTTGACCCAAACCCACCTGGGGGCTACCTCGTCGTGGACCGGACCGTATATCCTTTTTCTTACAGAGAGAAGAAATAGAGCTTGATCTTGATTGAGTCGAGCGTCCACTTCATGAGGGTTAGCCTTTCTTCTACTGTTTCACTGACCCAACTGCTAGCGTTTGTACTTGTTTTACTGTAGCCAGGTTGAGTTGAGTTGGAAACGCAGTACTCGAACATAAAAGTCATCATTTTACGACAGTACTACACAACGGAAGTTTCAGTCGGTGACTGTGCGACCGTCTTCCGTTCATTTCTTTTGCCGTCGGACGAAATGCCTTCTTTTGATGTTTGCTTAGTCGACATCGCTCCGCCTCACGTCCGTCTTTATTCTCAACCGCTCCTATGTCCTAATACCATGTGATATGGCTTCGATGCTCATCATTATTGGGATATTGAACAACACTTCGATCCCTTCAAAATTTGTTTTTTCGTGAATTAAATTGTTTATCTTATGAGCCTCGCCCTCATGCTCGAAATTGTCAGGCAGCCGCTCTCTCACTTTTACTCAGATCTGGCGCAGAAATTGCGACGGGTGCGACAAGAGTTTCACAACAATACCAGTTAATACTAGGAATCGGTTTCGGCATTTCACAGTTCCCATCCCCCGTCTTATTTGGGGTGCTTCTCCGGATCTTCACGTCCTATATAATTTTGGAGCACGAGGAAAATGCTGACGTAAATACCCTTTGAAAACCGTGCGTCACCCCGTAAGCACGTCATACAGCAAGGTTTAAAGGCAAGATTCGGGATAAAATAGGTCTAAAAGCGTTCAGTCATGATACTAGAGGTGGGAGGTGGTCTATAAAAGAGAAGGAAAGCAAACGAAATCACAGATTACGCCCCGTACAGAAACCTCCCCTATTTCAGCAACATTCCACCTTGGGATAGAGAAAAGGCGCGTTGGACGAGTTTCGCGAGCCTGACTCTAGTTGCTCCAGTGCCATTGACACAGGATCGCGGTGGGACCGCTGCCTCAAATGCGCCCGCGCTTTTCAAGCAGCGCCACGTGGCAACGGACAGCGGAGGGTGGGGCTTGCGGACGAAGGTGTGAGTTGCAGGTCGGACGAGCTGCTTGTGCCTTTGTCGCGCACTTTCAAGCGGCAAAAGGGGTGCGACAACAACACTTGTCCGCCTGCCTACTACCCCCGGGATGGAAGAGGCGAGCGCGCCTAATCGTGGAGCGTGCCTTTAAAAATAGCAACTAACCATATAGGTATGTCATTAGGGAAAAGTTTGTGGTTTCCTCCATTCACTCCAAAGCTTTCCAGTATCTCAGATTGATTCTGGGTTATGCCATGTACGATAGGGAAGAATTCTTAAGATTTCTTATATGGATTCTGCAGCTATTTCCTACTGGGGCGGTGGGAAGGCCTAGGACCTCATATGGGCTCTGGGTTATGCCATGTAAGGGTAGGAACGGTCTAGGAAAGAAAATTGCGCTTGCAAACACGGTTTTTCAAACCTTTTATTTAAGACCCATTTCTGATTTTAGTTAACTGTTCCAAGAAATTAACGCTTATAGTGGAACAACTGCACAATTCATTTGGGTCCTATTAGGACACGAGCTGTTCGACCAATAGACTTAGCGCGGCATTTTTTGGGCTGGCGGAATTTTGCGCACTTTTGCTAGTACTTTGTCCTGTGCTCAACCCTTCGAATGGGTAAGTGTTCAATTAGGCTGACCATGAAACATAAAACTAGCGCACCACAGTCTCGTACTACGGTCGTGTTGTTTGAACTAGTTCAAAACACTCATAAATTTTTATGCGTCATAATTTCGCTATAAATTTAGCCCTTTGACGACGGTGCGGTCCACCGGTGGGTCACACATTAACTCGGAGGGGACTCCTTTTTCGTGTTTATTACTTGTGAGCACATAACGAACATTTTTGCGAAATTTGGAAGGTATCCGATCACAAATTAAAGGCAAAGGTCAGGATTAGGCGACCAAACCAATCCCTTTCATCATCTCTGTGCGTGGTTACGCACCCTAGAGACGTTGCCACGCTCAAGAATCCCAAACGGCGCGGTAATAAGGCCCCAGGGCATGTATTGTGCGCTATCGCCGCCTGGCGGCGCTACGACCGCCCACCTCCGGAAGTGGTGCGTGGCTGGCATAACGTGTGAAATCAGCTAGGTTGATTGCCGTATCAACCGATGGAACGGCTGGCATATCCAGAAAACTCGTTTGGACGTGCCTCTTTCCCAAGCCAGCCTCCTTCACTGCTAGTGGGAAAGGGGTTTCGTTTCGGCCTTGTCGACGGTTTCTTTTCGTTTTTTCTCCACTGTCGTTCCGTTTCGCATCTCTACACTCAGTTTCAAGCGCCATAATACCTAATATTGAGCCCGACCTTTAAAAGGATAAAGGAGACAAGTCTGGTACCAATTAACCGACCCCGGAGGGATGGAAGGCTTGGTTGGCCCGGGCGACTCACGATCCCCGGACCGCTCGCGTGGTGAGCGTGCCACTTGCCACTACACCACTTCCGCCCGGAGCCGACCTTTGCCTTTGATTTTTGATCGAATAGCTTCCAAATTTCGCCATAATGATACCTATGTGCTCACAAGTAATAAACAATAGCTAGAAGAAAAATTTCTCCACGGGAAAAAATTCAGGTCCGAAAGGGTTAAGCTTTTACACCCATCCCGGAGCTTCCCTCCTTCGATTTGTCAAGTCCCTTTAGAAATTGATTTGATTTTTCTTCAAAGTTTTACATTGCGCTTCACTGCCGGCGGACTTCTCGCAGTTGTTATTCTTCATTTCAATTTTCATTCTAATAAATGCCATGGCTGTAGAGGATGTCACAACGCAACAACATACAAGTGAAAGCGGAATACTAGAAAATTAGGGATGTGGCGTTAATCAGCTCCTTTTTAGGTTACTCCACGGATCCAATCTTGATTAAGAATAGTAGTAAGAGAGCGATTTCTCCTGTACAATTAACTGTGAGGCCAGTTGATGTACAATATCGTATTTTTATCCTTCCGACGAGCCTAGTGTGATCTTGGAAGGGTGGGAGGATTTGTTGGCCTGGTTTTGTTTGGCAAGTACTTGTTTGGAAATATTTCGGTTGAACTCCTTTATTAACACCTTGAAGCCCATGCAGCCCATACATATGTGGGCTGCAGTCCGTCGACGGGTAGGGCCTTTCAGCCCACATTTCGGGAACATATATTTAGTCTTTTTCTTCTCTTTCTATTTTATTCGATAATGTTTCTTTTGCATCATACAGTAGGTCTTCTTTTCCAATTTGCTTGATAAGAATTCTTAAAATTTTGAAGTCCCACGCGACCGCAAAATGTAAAACATGCGCGGTCTCCAACGTGTTCACTTCAAAGCAGTACAACTAAGAAGGCCAAACAGAGCTTCCATAAAATGAATCTGCGAATATAGTTCCGCTTTTCATTTTGGTTGACTTCGTGCTCATTGACAGATGAGAAAAAAAAGCAAAAGGCATTGCTTCCGAATTCTGTTCGAAGCTAAGTTGGAAGGTCGCATTTAGAGATTTCCACCCGCTGGAGCGCTTTACCCTCGACTGTACCTTCGAGGGTATCTGTCCGTTCCAGAAAGTGTTCGAGAAGTGCTGTATCACTCGCTATTGAGGTCGGATGAAAAACTCTGCGAACGTCGCTGCGCGATTCTCTTTGCATTTTGGATTTAGCCCTTTGATTTCTTCAGCCGTCTCGGTGCACATATTCTGAATACTTTGAATTCCTGGTGTATTCCCCGCGAAAGCGTTCAATAGCTAGATAGTGCTGTCCCGAAGCCTCATAGAATTTCGCTTTAAGTCTGAAATCAGAAAAAACGACGCCTCATTGCCACACCTCTCGAACTAAGTTTATCGTCACAGAAGAAACCTTTGTTTTGAGTTCGTGATGTTTTTTCCACGACGTTCGTGTAATAGCTGTTGTGTTCTCTTTCACAGTGACAGCGCGAGCAGGTGCTGTGGCAATCAGCCCTATTTTGGGCTATTTTTTTCATAAGGAAGTCTCGTGTAGGCGGGATTGGCTCACTTGCCTCACTTTCGAGCCAACGTTTCCCTCCTTGGATCTTTGCAATTCTAGTAATTCTACGGAGAAATGCTGAAGGGGCAAAAGGATGACAAAAGGTTTGCCTCGGACGACTCTCGCCGTCATCGCTCGTCCATAAGTTACGTCATAATTATGCTCAGAACCACTCTACTATGTGCTTAGGGGGCATTTGTTTGGGTTTTCGGTTTGTTTTGTTTTTGTTCCTGTATTTGCGGTAGGGTAGGTTTGTTTTGTTTTTGTTCCGGTATTTGCGGTAGGGTAATAATAGGAAAGTTGGGTTATGGGCAGGGCGCAGGTCCGAATCTCTCCCACTGTTAAGGTTTCTCCCATCAGTCGGCATAATCCGTTC
>MU873316.1:3310-15055 GCA_036418205.1 Ostertagia ostertagi | reverse complement strand
AGTAACTACGCAACTCAAAAGCACTAAAGACATATTATTAACCCTTTGACGACAATGCGGATTTGCACGTAGCGTGCTCGTGGGACCACGCCTCTTTTTGGCGCGCCCAACTCTCGCACAAAATGGGGCAAAATTGTCCCTAAAAGCAGTTTTTCTATCAAAATTTTGACTATGACAATAAACAAAATATGACTGCAGTCTTAAGCTTTATGATCATGTATTGTTGGAATTAGAAGTGGAAGTTTGGAAAGAAATCTCGGATTTCAAAGGGATGGTGTTTGAAAACTTAGAAATTCAAATGTACAGTAGAATTTTTGATATAGTTCAAACTCCTCCTTGTGTCTTAAGACTGTGAAAAGACGTAGAGGTCCTGATCTGTAATTCACCTTAAGCTTAATAATGTAAAACACTAGTTAATACATCGCCGAGCGAAGTGCCATATCCTAAAATTTCATATAAATTAGCTAGTAACAAACATTTCTGCAAAATATGCTAAACATAGGCGTAACGGAGCTTGCTTATAATTACTGATATGTTGAAAATGTTTTAAATGGGTAAAGAAGAAAATTTTAGGGTGGCACCCACCATTGGGTGCCATTGTCCCACGCGACGGTCATAGTGGCACCCACCGGTGGGTGCCATTGTCGCCAAAGGGTTAAGGAAGAACAGCATCTCGTCAGACCAATCCCTGTTATAACTTTCTAAGCACGACCAGGTCCAGTGGAAGTGCCCACAAACGCAGAGTCTTGACAAAGTGGATAGCACAGAATAGTTCTAAGCTCATGACAGTGATCACCAATTATTGTGTGTTGGAAAGCTACGGTAGGCTGCCACAGGGTCCAAAGCCATAACGAAAACGCTTGTGGGATCACGGCATAGGTCTTCGCGCAGCCATATCAGGAATCCAAAATGAACCGTAGTTAAGAGTGTCCGTCAGTTACGCTGGAACTGGCTTACCAGATGAGTCAGGTGGTGTCGAAGATCTAGTAGGTGTGTGTGGAAATTTGGTCGCATACGTACAATCCGAATTCCATCCTTTTCGGCTCCGACGAAGGCGAACTTGCTGAAACGTTAGCCAACAAAGTAATGTTAAGAACCCCTTCTGCAGTTCTACAGGGCAGTAAGTACTCATTACCGAGATGCCGAGGTTTATCGAGAGTCGAACGTGGCGGCTACGGTAGCTTTTCTAGGCGGTTGTATTGGTGCTGTTCAGAAGGACGGTAGCTTTGCTCGAATAACAAGTTCTCCAAAATTTTTTAGTCAGTTCATGTGTTTTTCAGCTTTCGAGAAGTGAGGGTTCTATATTCTTCACATGCTCTCAGAACTAACATTTGTGTAGCTTCATGGAAAGTTGTCTGGATATCTTGTTAACAGGATAGGTTCCACGGTATTCATTATTTCAACGAAGGTATCGTCATTGCGAAGCACTCAGTATACTTGTGCAGCATTTGTGTAATCAATGTGGGCGGCAATTGGGCAATTTTCATGTCGCACAACCATATAAATATTAGCACATATTCAAATGAACATCGAAAGCCACATTCCGACATGTTGTGGGCTACCACGCTCGTTTGCCTGGTACGTTGAAATTTGATTACTTGTGAATTGTCATCGAACAAAGCTCATAAAGTTATTGAATTAGTGCTATTGTTGGCCAACTTGTTTGCCAAATACTGTATTTTAAGGTGCTCGTGAGTCTCTATGTAAAAGCAGGTACGTAGCATACACATCAGAGGATACTTGCTTACGAGGGTCGGAAGTTCATGTCCTGTTCCACAGCACGAGGCGTTGCCTTTTCGAAAAAATTACGCATAACATAAATCCATTGCAATTTTGCTTCACATGATACCATTCAGATTATGGCTGCTCAGAAGACCTTACTCAGACTGACAAAACAAGGAAGATATTCCTCGATTTCCATAACGATGTTCGTCGGAACATATCTACCGGAATTCAGCCGAATAGACCGGTTTATAGCCGGTTCCTCGGACCAGCTAAGAACATGTACAAACTGGTAGGTCATTGCCTTCAGGGAAAACTCACTTGTCGTGTTAACGAAGGCAGCCTTAGAATGAAGATTTGAAAATTTCAACTTTATAGAGCTTCACTTCTCTTGCAGTCCAGTCAAGCGGACCTTCCAAAACCAGAATTGCAGACACTGGGTACACACATAAGCTTCTAGTCCCAATTTTATGCGCTCAGAGGCTCTTGAGTGAAAATCCGAAAAAAAGTCTCCTAAAGAAATTGCGATGCAATTCACAAAGTTGTGAAGCAACAACCGTTCCTTAGCTGATCTACTTCCCCCTCCTGTAAGCCTCACAGAGCCTTTGTAGCATTGATACCTACTGCAAGTCTTTGCCACCCTGGTGTTACCAAAGCCAGTAACTTCGTTCAGCTTTTTCAAGGAAACGCAGCGACCTGCTTATGAAAGTGGAGAGGGATGACAGAAACTAGTGCAACTAAATTTTAGAAATGGGACTGTGACCTGGAGAAAAAAGCACAGTACCAGGTCTCCTCATGCACTTTCAAAGTTCCACCCGGAATGTGCCGTTTGTCAATGTCTCAAAACAGTATAAGGTGATCATGGAGATTCGGTTATGTTCTGTTTCAAATTTAGTAATGAGTTATATGTTTAGCGTTAATTACGTAAACGGTAAGGAAGAAGAGGCCTTAAGATTCGCTCAGAAAAATTGGATGAACCCCGTGACCACGTATGGAGTACCACCCAATCGCAAGTTCTTCTACAGACTCGAAACTTTTGCCAACGTAGGAATTTCAATCATGCATAAAATAAAACTAAATAACAACTTCTGTTTTTAGATAGCGAATCACAAAAATATGAAGCTCGGATGTGCATATAAGGTCTGCGGCTCCGAGATGCTGGTAGCCTGCATTTATGGCACTAAGTAAGTAATTTCTGAAGATTGCACAAATGAAGGCAGGCTCATGAGAACTGAATATAGTATTCCTCATTTCGCTGCTCTGCAGTGATCATATGGACTGCAGTTTTCACACAGAGTTGGGCCGTACATTTGCCTGAACGTATTTCCGCTTTCTCAAGTTTTCCTCTCATTGTACAGTATAGAATTCCCTATTGTCTCAAGCGATAACATTTTTCTCTCGAATGGAACAATTTCACTAAACCAAGCGGCCAATTCACATTTGGCGGTGAGGCAGATGACGTAATGAGCGTGTGGGTACAATAATCATGCAACTCACTAATTCCTTTTAAACGCTGCATAGTTGACAGCATCTGTGGATTTGGGGAGAACGCGCTCAATCATGAACAGTATAACACTAGACGCGCGAAACAGTCCGTTCCCTCTCCTATAACATCGACTTCCCAACTTGAACGTGTATCATATTAAAATAAATATCGTGTATCACATAAATATAGAAACACACTAGATCAGAACTAGTTGCGCTAAAAAAAACACTACCTACTGTAGATGCCCAGTGGGTCGGCTGAAACCGTGATGGCAGGAGTGAAGAAAAATAATGCAAAATAGTGTTTTCAATTTCAGAAGAATACCACCGATGCAAGAGTTGTGGGAAAATGGAAGAACCTGTGAGTGCGACGCTCATCCCGACTCATTTTGCTCGAACGGTATTTGCGAAACTAACATGGTGATGAAACCTGAAACCAAAACATCTACTAAGAAGCCCAGGCCACCAGTGGAGGGACCAGGTTTGAGGGATTTTCAAGTTACTTCTGTTCTAGGAAATTAATGATGCTGATTCCAGATTCATGCAAAGCCAATACCGGAATGACAGATGACCTCAGAGAGATTTTCCTCAAAAAACATAACTACTACAGGTTAGCTGTGGTCGTGACGGATGTCAACCATGGTTTTGATTATATTCTTCCAGATCATTCGTTGCGAAAGGATTGGCGAAGGACAAGTTCGGTGGATACGCTCCCAAAGCAGCAAGAATGCTTAAGATGGTGCGGTCACATACGCATAGGCGACAGTGCTTCTTGCGCAACGTAAGTCATGTGACGATGGGTCATTCAGGTGTATGATTGCGAAATCGAAGCAAACCGCAAACTCGCAGCGCCTATCATGCGAGAATGCACGATGTCGGAACCCATTCGCCATTCAAAGCCGACAGATTCGGCTGTCTTGGTGAGAATGTATGGGCGAGCCTTCAACCGGAAATGAATAGGTCACTTGCAGCGGAAATGGTAAGAGCAATTGTCAACGTTAGCATTTTTCAGTGCAAAAAACAACCGTGCTCTAGGCCTGCGATAAGTTCTTCGCTGAATTAAAAGACCATGGTGTTGGACAAGACAACATACTCACTAACGAACTGTTTATCGACAGCAAAAGAGCAGATTGGTACATCTTACGACTAGGTGAGGCGCCGCTAGAATAAGTTAAGTCCCGAATCACTCGTCCTCAATATTTGCGAATTTTCAGATGGTTTGGCAGAGTAGTTACAAGCTCGGATGTGTGATAGAATACTGCAATGACCCCCCAGTGCCAATGACATTTGTGGTTTGTCAGTACCGCCCTGGGTAAGTACCTTTCCATGGCGAGCAGTGATACCACGTCCCAACGCGAAGCTCCTATTATGATTAACTTGCAGAGGAAACTTCATCGACCAGTTGATTTACGAGAAAGGAGAACCGTGCCAAACCGATGAGGACTGCAAGTGCACCAACTGCAAATGCAGTAGGCAGAATGAGGCCGCTATCGTCATTCATCGCCATGGATGCAATTTTCAACTAACATGCTGTCAAAATGGTTAAAATTGGGTTGATTATTTTGGGCCAGAATCTCCCATAGCCTTGTCTCAAGTTACAATCATAAGAAAATAGCGTCCCCCCCGATGTAAACATTTGTACGACCTGATCATCCTGATACCCTTTCACTAAGATCTAAGGAAACCCACAAAACTTACTGTTTTGGTACCCGCATTCCATGCCATTGTAAGCATGTGCTCGTCGATGAACAAGATATGAGTTTGTAACTGAGATTGCTTCCGAAATCTCGCCCTCACATAAGCTGGTGAAACACTGGGCGCCCCGTGTGAACAAAGCGAGTTTTAAAAACAGTTTTTATACAAGTCCCCAACACGAGAGAAACTGTTAGAAAACTTACTGGTTCACTTAACATACAAGCAAACCCGCGGCTTAAGTTGTAGGGGCCGCGGAAAGCTAGTGCCAGACACCATTCCTTCAATGAACCTCGCCTAGAAGTTAATGAGCCGCCTATCATAAAATTACCACGGGAATTTCATCGAGAAGCAAAGCGAGAAGGAGATCCGTGCCAAACCGCGAAGACACACAACACGCACGAACTGCAAACCATGTGTCATTGCATGATACTTTTAAATGAAATTCTTTGGAGAAGAACGCACGTTGATCTTTACGTTCTCAATATGAGCTTCCACCAAAATCAGTCGTGTACAACTTTTTGGTCTGTCTGCTGCACATGAGTTGTTGTTTTGATTTACCAGAATTGATGTCTCATTCCAAACATTTTTCAAGCTCCAGTCCGATGACGATCGGATCAGTGTTCTACGCGGTTTACTCACTAGCTGTGCTGCGATGGTTGAAACCATGTGGGTTCATAGAAGAAGGAACTTTGTGTGGAACTTGTGAGCGTTGCTGGTACCTTTTCGTCTACTGTAATACTCAGCCCCCCCCCAAGAATTGGTTCTTTCTTACTGGAGACTGAAACGCTAGTGGTGATCACTGATGTTGCTCCTCGTTGGCATCAGACAACTGTGGTGGCGGTTTCTCTGGTCCATGAATGGAAGAGATTGCCAATCGCCTATTGGTCAGGGCACTTTGATTCACTTTTCTTTTCGATCGCGCTTCGTGACCGCTTCATTCAAAAAAAACAGACAGGATGTGCGATGTTTGTCAGTCAGTTTAATCGCCTCACGGATTGGAAAACAACTCATGCCACGTGTCTCGATTAGGTATCAGGAGCCAGCCTTCCTTAATTAAGAAATAGGGCCTCCCAACCACAGGAGTCGCGACACTACCTTGACTCAAAATTGCGGGCAAAGGCGCCATAACCGTGCCATGCCGTGCCATATGTCCGTTGCCGTTCCCATTAAGCGCTTTAAAATGTCCAATAAATCATGGAATCTATTGCGCATTCTGTGTGAACAACTTCTCCTTGGTGGCTGGTTAGCTTGCATAACTGGTATTTATGCGCGGCGCATATACCATCACTCTCTCTTGATATTGAACTCGGGTGCATGGCGCATTCTGGGATGAAGTTTTTTCAGAACTCTGGAGTCCTTATGTATAGCTTGATGAGCTAAGTGATGTTTTAGGCTTCTATGGTTCTCTTCCCCAAACCTGCTTATAACAAACACGAAAAGCCGCTACTTCGCTGCTTTTGTTTGAATTTTTGGGGCACGTACTGTATATGCGTACTATGTGGTCGCTTCAAAATGAAGCAGGAACGAGTTTCGAAGAACAAAATATGAATGCATCATATAAATGTTGTGCGAATGTTGGAGATGAATGAAAAATCGTGGGTGGCATTGAGTTCAAGGCGAATGCGCTCATCTCTAAATTGAAGGGCACATTTCGACGTTATCTTAAATGCAAATGAGTCTTACTATCCAGAGCGAATATCTCAAGAAAAGTATGCGTCTTTTACCGATTCTTAAAATTATGTGGCACTCTATGCTGAGCGACTACATCAGGTGTGGTTAACATTGACGAGGACAAAAGGAAGAGAGCTTAAGACAATTTATTATTGAATTATAATGGTGGTTTTCCTTTATTATTCACTAATTAAATTGTTTATTTATTATTTATTTATTACTACTGGACCTTTACAAAAGAATATTGAGCCGTTGTAGGCATAGGAAAACTTCGAACCACATTCTGCCTCACAAATCTTGTGATCATAAAAGCTCTCAAGATATGCATACTGAAGCCGGGGCGCTCTCTATTTTTAATTAATGATGCGACGGGAATGTGAAACTTTCATAGCGGTTATATAAACACCGATCGAGCACACTCATCATCAGTCTCATTCTACATGGTGCTGCCGTGGCAGCCGGATGAGCGGGGGGGAAGAGGGGTAGAGGGAAGGGGCAAGAAAGGGGAGGCTGGAAGGGAGGGGGGAGAGAGAAGGAGGGAGAGAACATGGCGCTGCATGCGCCGGAGAGAAGGGGTATAAGGAGGTATAACACATTCAATAGTGAGGTGGTTAATGGAGTACGTCATGCTGCTATTCCGTGGTTCCTCCCTACCCTGTGATGCGCGCGATAGCGGGCGGAGCAAACCTGGTAGAAGGAGAGTGTGCTATCTTGCAGCAATAAGGATTTAGATGTCGAATTACACAAACACTGCACACCAAAAGTTTATTGCAAAATAGATCCCAAACGCTCAAAAAGATCTCCTAAATGGGTTTGAAAAAACTCCTTGAGAAGCTTATGCTATACCTTGAAGCATAGCACCTTTGCCGGACCTGAAATACCTATTATGAATTGCGATACTGTATTTTCCTAACCCGCATTGTGTTGCGTGAGTCAATCGCAAAGCTACCCTTAGGAACGGCGCCGAAAGGGAAGAGTTCAGGGATTAGGATGGGCGGAAATTCATCAAATTTCTCCCTCTTGAGGAGCCTACCGTAAGGGTAGTTTTATAATAGAAGTAAGCGAAGATGCTACGCACCGATATATAGTAGAAGCTCCCTCGAGGATTCCTACTGAACGTGATTTTTAAGTGTTTGTAGTCTTCTAGAAGTATCTCGAATAAAATTGCTGCTCATGTCGCTAGGAGGGGTATTCAAGTGAAGCGAGCCACATGCAGACCCCTCGTCTTTCTGAGACTTAATCCCATGCAGCACATGGGATTAAGTCTCAGAAAGACGAGGGGTTTTGGAGGAAGATGTAAGCAGTTTCTGTTAACCCCCGCGTTTCTCTCTTCTTTTAGGCTTACGATTAGCCCTACTACCGCCTACCATCGACCCTCTTTTGAATGACTTTCCAATCCCCACAAGGCCATGAGCGCCAGGGTGTTGTGCCGCAACATTATACTGGCGGCCAAAAATCCATTTACACACGGTATTTTGAGGTTTAATCTGGTATTCAATGGATCGTCTCCAGAACCAATCATCTCTGCAAAGAGTTTTCATTCAAGATAAGGCTCCTGAACGTGCACAAGTGGTTCGCAAGCGCACGCATACTTCTGGGAAAGTGCAAAGAATCCTGCACAGCTAGAACCCAAGCCCTTCGCCTTGTCGACACGATACCGGCATGATATTCACTAGGTAAACGGTCCACGAATCATATTCCTGCTGAACTTAGGTCTGCTTCGTATACATTAGGCTCTGTACCTTGATCAGAAATCGTTCAGCAGATATGGAATGCAGACTCAAGGTCCACGATCAAATCTTTCTGTCACACTTCAAATGGCCTTTTGATAGGTTTCATTTCGTTACAGTAGCTCGGACACGTATACCAGCAGCATACTCCCCCTCATTATACCTACATGACTTAATGTTGTAATGGAAACCCTGAAAATCTTCAACCATATAGCAAGTTTGCACGTTTCTTTTTGTTGAATGCAAACCTCGGGATTAAACTGATGCTATTAGCGCTTCGTGGTGATAGCTTAGCTGCGGAACGACCTGAAAGTGGAGAAGGAAAGCAAGAGAATCTTTGGAACGCTGAAATTAAGGCCTTAACCTTCAGTAAGGATGTGGTACGATGGCGAGACAGGGCGGTCAAAGAAGACAAAATACGCGAGAGAGCACGTCGTTCGAGAGAGCACGCTGATCTCACCATCGCGGTGGGTGGGAAGCGTTGCAACGGGGGTCGATGGTTGCAGGCCCGTAAGGATTAGCGCCCTAACCGCGCAATTTTGCGACGAAGCTGGAGTGATCTAGGTAGGTACGGACCTTACAATTTCCCTCGCGGTATCCCTCCTACTAGTCGGGCTAATCCCAGTATTTGCCTTTAAGCGTAACGATCAGTTGCTATAGCAAATTCTCTTGGAACAACAGATCGAAAAGAATGCACAAAATGGTGTATGAGTGCGTTTGATGAGGATTTGTATTGACCAACATACAGGAGGTCTTAGCAGGCTCATTGCTGAGATTAATACAAGAATACGGGAGGCTTTGATGAACCACGTTCTGAAAAAGTGAATGGGCCTTTCACTGACAAATAATCTTGATTTTCTTGAAACGAAAACTGACTTGACACTGTGTTTTGTCGAGCTTCACGGAAGTGTTCTTCTTTGTAGATTTTGTAAGATCACGTGGCATAGCTAAGGGTGCTCTCCAGCCCGCTTCATTAGCGTGTACTTGTTAAAATGAGCACTGTCTCTGCGCGCATACATTTTTGTTTTTAATCATTCATTTTTAACGGGTGGAACGGTGAGAGCAACCTGATCGCTCTATCATTAAATGTTACGAATTATCAGTTTTGATGATAATTTACTTCCCGTCACCAATGTCGAATCCATTTGTGAGAACTTCAGAGGCGCTACAAGTGTTTTACTTAGAAAGATTACTGATCATCAGTGACCTAGTCGCAGAAAGAAAGTGCCTTGAATTGTCAGTCTATGTAGAGTCACACAGACGTGAGCTTCGAAACCCTGAGCACTTCGTTGTCTAGACATTCGAATACCAATCTTCTTCCAATAGTATCTCTTCCAAAAACGTTCAAGGGAAGCATGTGTGTTCTTCATGTAGTGACCAAGGTCGTTCATAGTTAAACAATCTGCCTTTTTCATATACTATTATATTGGGTTGTCCGGAAAGTTTCCTCCGATTTTGCCTCTCAAATTCAAAAGCGCATATCTCGGTTCAAACAAAGCGTCTTTGCTCGAAATAAAACTATTACAATCCCCATACCTTTGCCTACAAGAAATATGTTTTGATCCGGATGTTGGAAGTGGTGGAGTTCTATGAGCTAAGAATTCGACAATGGTCGTTTCACCACTATGTTGGGTTTCAATGCTCTGTAGTATATGGGTAACCTTAGTCAGTTTTACTGTATCATCCAAGTTTAGATAACTTGTGAGTAATATCTCGGATTGAGATGGGGCCGCGTGCAGGTTGTAAAAGTGCATGCAGGTGCAGACTAGTATCCCTAGGTGTAACCTTAGGTACTTGAGATTCTCACATGGTGTAAACCTAAGCCACGCCCCCATCTACTGTCGATCCGTCTTCTGATCGAGCTGATCAGTCAGTCTGGAGTTTTGCCGAGCTCACGGGATGTGAGCAGATCGGTCTCTCTCGGAATACGAGAGGGGAGTTTCCCGAGGTCGTTGCGGACGACTAGGTGATTAACTCTACGTGCTAGAGGGCTCCCCCTGACTCCGAAGCGTCGCCCGATGCGAGCTTCGTTCTCTTCACACCAGTTGAAGAGTGGATCTTTCCTTCGTGTTGAAAGTAGTGGTGCAGTAGTTCGTACAATTGAATAGAACAAAGTTGCAACCCTAAATGTGTAATAAGAGTGGTTCGTTTCGAGACGACTACAGATGCGCGTTGGCCTAAGCGTGGCTCACGCGATGGTCGCCCTTCTGTGTTCAGAAGGAAGTGTACGTTTGAACATCCTCGGCGAGAAGATGGTTCAATCGTACAAGATGGCAGGTGAATTGCGGACAGTCCCCGTTCCCTAGCTTGGTTGAAGCCTAGAATCTACAGTAGTAGATTCTAGCACCTTTTGTATATTGATTGGCTCATTGCCAATCATCATTTTGTATATAACTTGCAAATAAATGGTTAATTACGAAAGTGTGTTGTGTTTTGTAATTGGGTACGGTCAACCGTCACAGCTCTTACATAACACCCCGACTGTCACGAAACATTGGAGCTCTCCTCGGTTCCAACAGCTCAATCTTTCTCAGTAGACATTCCCAGATGGTTAGAAAGCTGACTGTTGATAGGCAATAGGTTTATTGTGTAGAATGTTTACAGCACAGCTTTGTAGCTCAGCTAGTTCAACTTGTGTACGGTTGGAAGTGCGAGATGGGGCTGCACAGCAGTGGGGAGAAGAGTCGGCGGCACCCAATTTTCGACTTCTTCGGGCATTTTACCCTCAACGCTATGTTTAGAAATCTTGTCGGTTACGCCCAATTCAGAAGCAGCCTGTTAACAGTTTCATGCAGATCTGGTTTGGTCAAAACCCTCAGCTGATCTTTATCAGTCTCCGATATCACTAATCTCCTTCGAAGCTTTCAACATCGCGAGAAAGACATTTTGAATTACGACTGCACAGCGTATTTTTGTGGACTTCGAACAAAATGCTTAGTTGATATCGCAACTTGCTTCCGCACATTTCCGAGCAAGTTTGAGGGGAAACAAGAAACTAGTGCAAAGCAGGCTGTTGAGTATGTTGTATTCAAGACTTCAAAAAAGGAAGGTGATTCAGTGTTGAAAAAAAAACAGCAGAGTTGGATAGAGCGAGAAACGCGCTTTATAACGCATTCAAAAGTGAGCTACAAAAACGGGGGAAACTTTCCGGACAATCCAATGTTTCGTCCAATAACATTTCCTCGTTCCTCAGCTGCAGTAGATCTTGTTATTCTAGTTCACTTCCAACTGCCCCAGTTGCCCATCCTTTAAAAGCTATCATGGTCATGAGGTAGTTTTTGGTTTTTACGTATTCAGCGCCACTGTCTTTGCCTTGTGCGAATACTGTTGGCTTACAAATGACGAAATCAGTGTGATTACTCATTTATTGGGCTTGTCTGCTATACGTTTAGTTTACCACGACAAATATATAGAGCACAGCGAATGCTTCCTTTGATAATAA
>MU873315.1:0-11365 GCA_036418205.1 Ostertagia ostertagi | reverse complement strand
ACGTTTCGACCGCTTCGTCTTCTTCAGAGGCCTGGAGATGTCTGAAGCTTTTGATTCGTTAGCTACTCGATCAACCGCTTACAGTATTCTCGACGTCACAGAATGTCAGAACCGCTTACAGTATTCTCGACGTTCTCTGACGTCGAGAATACTGTAAGCGGTTGATCGAGTAGCTAACGAATCAAAAGCTTCAGACTATCTCCAGGCCTCTGAAGAAGACGAAGCTGTCGAAACGTCAGGCCAGTAAATAAAGATTCCATCTTAAAAACCTCGTTTGGCATACAGTACAAAAACAATAAGTATATTTTATTTCCTTTTTTCCCACGCTTTTTTTCCTTTCTCTTCCTGTATTTACCTGCTTTTTTCTGGGAAATAGCATGTATCCGTAAACTTACCCAATGAGTGGATTAGGTATTAAGAAAATATTTAATCAAAAATAGTTGTTAGTTGAATGCATCTCATGCCGCGGACCCCCACGTCCACGAGCCGGGTGCGCGCCTTCTAGTCTCCTGCAAACAACAGATGTCGATGCTACATTTGTCGAGCTCGCCAATGAGGTGGTCAATCTTGGCATCCGATGTTAAAGCTCGAACATTGATGGTACCAAAATAGGCGTACAGATAATTGTCGACTGCGAGATTTCTCCCCCTCTGCTTCACCCTCTGTACATGGGATCCGCTGCGCAGGACTGAGGGTACATTATTTTTAGGACCTTTCATAATGTGCTGGCCAGAGACTGCCCACCGCCTAGCCTATCCTGGCGGAGAGCCCCCACTGCCGTATGTAAGGGCCGTCTCTCGGCCTACTTCCTGGCGAGGAGTTACGGCTACCCCCTCTTTTGCAACCAGAAAGCGTTTCCGCCCCCACAGCGCGACGAGCTTGGTGACACTGGTGAGGTGGTTGAATGGATGGATTAGTAATCTTACCAGTGATAAATTAATGGTAAAATTGAAAAATTCAATACCCCATTTGAGGATGAGCTTTCGTTGGAGCTAATCTCCTACCACGTTCACAGGTCGGGCATTACCACCTAAATGGACAATCGCTGCCAATGTCCGAGTGTTTCTTTGGTTTTGCTCAGTTCAGAGGCTCACCGCGATTAATTTCACTTAACTTGCCCTTTCCGAAACGTCGTTTGTCTTCGATGCAGTGAAATAGTTCATAAAGTGCACTTGATTCGCTCGCATAAATTATCCCCTCTTCGTTGGCCCATTTGACTTGACGTCGTCAACTCGCACTTAGGTGTTTTTTGGTCTGCTAGGCTATTCAGGCACTAACGCTGGTCGCCATGGTCTCGAATAGTTCCGAGAAGATGTGGACTATTGTGGTCTCAGAAAGCACTATAGCCTTGAAAGGTGGAATTTTGCTGCTCTTCTAACGAACAAAGGTCGTTCTATGACATCAGAAGTTAGGCCCCGCCCACGAACTCCGCCCACAATAATAGGTTTTCCTAGTTTCTTGTACACTCATACCCATGGTAGTAAATAAATGCGCAGACATGATGCGCGAATGGAGTGAAGCTACGCCCATATACAGAGCCGGCCTTTCCACCCCGGTGAGCGCGAATAGTTGAACATCCTACGGCATAATCGAAGGAAGGGTCAGAAATAAAAGATCATTCGTTTCGCTAAGCTGACCTCAGTCCTAATGCTGGGTTTTCCTCGGCCACGTTTTTCATATTGAACGAGAATGTCTCCAGTTTTCATTAAACCCGTCGAAGCCATCGAATCGTGTGAACATTGCGTCGTGTCAGCTCATCATCCCCACTATATAAACAAACAATCGTGCATGCGGAAGTATTGCACGTTTCTCGAACCCTACGGGAGCACCAACTTTGCTTTTTAGCCATTCAGCCCGAGGTCTCTGAGGGTCGGGTCAGTAAATTCTAAGCGTCAAGCTCGTCATTAAGAAGCCGGACTCTGGTCAGTGGGTAAAGTTCCCTCCAGGGAACGACTTTTTCGCTGAAAGATGGACAGCGTGGACGCAGTGTGGCACGAAAAGGATGATAGACAGATCAATTGATTTTGCGGCACTTCTTGTTTGAGAGGGTGGCAGTGGAAGGGGGGGGGCATGAGGTGGGACAACGCTCGAAGGCGACGCGTCGGTTGTGGAAGTATGGGCGGTAAAGCACATAAGAGGGTCAAAACTGCATATAGGGCTAAAGAGGGGAAAAGTGCGGAAGGGAACTCCTGGACCCTCGTAAAGCACTTTCGTTACGTTCCCCCTGCGAGGCAAAAATAATGCGGTGCTTTTTTCATCTGAAGATGGGACTAATTTACGCAGATGTGTATTACGTTTGATATTTGGCTGGGTAAATTTTGCCGCTCGCGGTAGAAATCCGATGGTAATCCACCACCCTTAGTGGTTGCGGCGTCCACCCGTTACTATGCCACCAGAAATGCTCATTTCCTTTGTTTTCCAGGGACAAGCATGTCGTAATTGCAGACAGCAGCATAGTAGCATCAGATAGCATCACGAGCATCAAAAAGTATACTATCGATTTTTTTGAGGCCTTACTTGACTAAGTCTGCCATTCGACAGTGGAGGGTTGCGGGAAGCAAAGCGCATTTCTGGTTGTGTGGGAGCTTTTGTGGGAAGACAAACACGTGTGCAGGAGGACTGGATGTAGCGCTACACCCCCATCGATACCTACGGCTAGGGCCTTTGCCTTTCATAGTTTAGGTGGCTTCTTTAAGGCGATGTCCAGGATTTTTGGTCGAAGTTTAAACATTCCCCAAGAAAAAATACAGTGTTACGCAGGGTTGGAGCATGTACACAAACATCGGAATGATTTGACAAGGTCGAAGCGCTAACGCCTAAGGATGCAGCACTAGCTCCGCCCATCACCACTGACCCCGCCCACTAGTCAATGCCATTGTGCCGCTACCTGGAGAAAGAACTTCACTCTTCACCTGTCGACGGTTCCTTCTCATTTTCTTTCGCTACGACGTTACACTTCGTATCTGCGCAGCTTCATTCAACCGAATATAACAGATTCAATTGTCCGGCTTGCTTTAAGTCCCCTACGCATTTAGAGGTGGAAGACACATGCCTATTGAGCCGTGGCTGCCCAATGAGTCCGTGCTGCTCATAAAGGTGGGAATCCTCATTGGAATAACGGCGGTTTCATTTTCCGGAAGAAATTTCATTTCTGTTCCAATCATTCGTTTACATTTATTCGCAATTCGGCCGGGTTTTTGTTCCTTTGGAAATTTATTCTTGAGCTGATAGCCGCTAGACGGCCATTCGGCTATAAAGAACAGCCATCTTCAATTTTCCTCGCTCCGGAGGCGAGCCGTGGCTGGACGCGAAAAGCGCCACAAAAATGACTAATGTGACATGAAATCGTACCTCTATGCATATCCGCTTGGGTCATAAATTAGATTCATTGCCGCGGGTGCTTGACAGGCCGCTAGGTTCCCTGGACAACTGTTCCTGGAGCGGTACGGCAGAAACAACTTTGTGCCATGTGACAGTTCTCCCATGTGTCGCTTCACCCCTAGTCGCACTTAACTACCGCGCTTTCTATGTCACTTGAGTAGCATCGTCCCCCGCAGGAACATTTCTGACAAATGTTCCCACGGGCGACATTTCTTGAAATTCATGGCTGGTCGTGGGGCGGGCATTTTCGTCGCAGTTGATTTTGGCACAGCACTATGTGTGCCCCTGATTTTCAGGGGCAGTATCTCCCATTCTTTCACAGAATTACCAGCCTTCTCCTTGACTTTCCGACCGATTGAAGTGAATGTCGTCGTAGCAACTTTTGTGAACATTCGATTACTGTAATCCTTAGTCTCCTGCTGAACAAACCTTTCTTCGCAGCTCTTAATTTAATCTAGTTTTATTCAGAACAATTCCTGCGGAAAAGTGACTTTGTATTACGGTAAATTCTGGATTACTGTAGCTTTCAGTGCTTGTTAACTCGTTGTTCAATGATGTTTAGCAGGGAATAAATCCAATCTGTAAACATCGTCGAAACAGTTGGAAAGGTGACTTCATCGTGCACTCGTGAAGCAGCCGCCAGGAAAGCCCTTTTGATCGCAGCTGTTTTGACTCCCCACCTCTCATTTGTGCACCCTGTTGTGACTAGATACCAATGAACTTCTGAATGAGGGCTTGTGTTGCTTGATCTACATAGGTCATTCTGCGGCGCAACATCCTTACAATCAGTTCGGCAATTCTGTACGGAGGCCAAGTGCATGGCGTATACCAAATTGAAAATCGCACAGCTCTTCTTTCATCTGGTTGTGCCTGGCCCTCGATTGTTGAATTACCATTTACTGATGATGGTGGGTAAAAGGCGCTCGCTATCGTAGTCGCCTCCCATGAGTTCCACCCTATCTGAGCGAAATGGTCACGGCTTCCTTACACTGACCGAATTTACCGTACCCCTTCCTTTCAGTCCCGCTAGCCGTAGTACAGCTTTTTCATACCTAAACTTTACAAGGAAATGTAAGAATATTGTCCTGAATACGTGAAATCACCCCGAACGAAGGTCAAACCACCCTGGTACGGTTTCTGTTCTTTGAACGTTCTTTCACCTCCCATCAGCCGGACAGCTTAGCGATCTTTCTACTCTGGAAGAAAAAGTCCGCAAACACGGAACTCGAACGTCTTAGTCGCCGATCGTCGTCGTCTGCTTGGTTTAAAATAATCTTCCATTTCAGTGAGCTCTTCTCTCATCATCACGTAAGCGAGAAAAGCATCACCTCATGGACAAGAAGGGGCGGAGTCCGGGACATCTAGAGCGCTGCCATTTCCACCTTTGTGCTCTGCTCTGTCCACATCCCTCGTGTGTTGCCTCGTAGGACACCCTCAGTAAGCTGGTAAAGCAAACCCAAGACAGAGATGGCCCTGCGGATAAAGGGGTTCCTACACAGCTCGTGGTTCTAACCGATTCTGGGCAAAAACTGCTCCTTTGGGGCAGAGAATAAACGGTGAAATATGCAGACCAGCCCCTTTTTAGGATGCGCCACGCATTTCAATTCCATTCAAAATCACAGTGACACTTCAATGACGATTTGGCCTTTACAATGACCCACCTGGGCTAGAGAGCGCATGAGCCCTCTGGGGTTGAGTATGGTAACAATCAGCCCATTTCTGAGGGCTGGAAGGCTCAGTTTGGATGGGAAGCAATGTGAGATTTGGCCCTGAATCGCGCACGTTGGGACAGACTCTAGTGCCACTACACCACCTCTGGTCCTGTTCCTTGGATAGATAGGAAAACGTGCGTTGTGGGGCGCTATCGCAAGATATGGGGGCATCCTTCAAGACTGAGCTTAGGGGGGGGGTAACTCTGGGGAAAATAAAAGTTGCCCACCCACCTCGAAGTCTCTCCTTCCTCACCTGAGGCTCAGTCCCGTTCTTACCAAATAGGAGATGTCTTACGTGGTTCTAGACTCATTGCCGCCACAGTGCCCCCGTATCCTGCGATAGCGCCTGTGATAGAACCTAAACCACTAACTAAGGCAAAGCGGTCTTCATTGTCCATTTGTTTTAAATCTTTATTATTAACCCCATCTCCTTCCTGACCCTGTGAGCGAGTCAAATGCATGGCGTATCCAACTAGCGGTTGATCATCAATCAAATTGATGGTGTGGGTAGTGAAATCGTCGATTTGATAGCAAAACGGTGCGATTATCTCCACCTAAACACAACTCGTAATGTTCGGATTACCGCGCTACACATCCAATCCGCTCTCAGCGTTACTCTTTGGTCTACCTGGTTCTCATATCCAGCCACCCTGTCCAATCCTTCGGGCAGAGCCCTCCAACTACTCCCAATGAGACCTACTTTGTCTTGTCTATGACCAAAAGCAGGTACTGTTGTAGGTCGTTCTGACGCTTCGTTGTTCCGACGTCAGGACTTCTACGAACGCTGAAATGCGACTGACGTCTCCATATTGCCAATATTCTGACAATATAGCGGCGACAATTACATAAACTTTCCAGATGGCCTCTTCACTTAACGGCGAACCTTCTTTTGGTCCCCGTGGGAACAGCATCCATTGTTGCGCGGGGCGAATCCATCTTGTTCTTTTAGTTCCAGCTGCAGAATTCATGTGCTGCAAACTTTCCCCGGTTTCTAAGAAAAGGACATTCTTGAGCACAAAAGTAATCAGCGGCCCGGGATACGCCGCGCATTCGGAAACACTCGCAAGAACTTTGAACCTCTCCTTTGGCTATATATCGTGACGTTCCCCAGAGCTTTAGAAATCACCTCATCCTCGAAAGACAGGAGTAAAATAAGGGGTGACGGTTAACTAGTACGCCTCTCCAGAATACGCCATACATTCGACTCTATCGGATTCTTAGTAACACTATCCCATGCTTACGCTTATCTTGGTAAGCATTCTGGCACCAATCTTCTCCAAACGATATGATCCTGTAACGGGTTTGTTTTCGCCGGGCGCACGATCCATGCCGAGCTCGATTCAGACACCATGCGTGCCTGATAGCGTACGCGCTACCCCGAAGCATTTCTATTCTCAAAATACTTGAACAATATCCCAAAGAGGGCGTATTACCAGGAATAGGTGGAGCCTTCCACTCCCTGTGTGGTGTGCTCAAACCAAATGATCAGATGCCTCCACCTTTGGTCCAACCGCACATTCCTGGGCTAACGGCACGAATTTCACGCAATGCTTTCGCGTTTCATTTTTCGTTGAATGAGCAAAAGAATCAATCGATAAGAGTCCCTAGGATGCGCCATGCATGCGACTTTCGCCCGCTATCATATATGCGTTTGAATGTGTCATCGTAATCTGATAGCTGATTCAGCCAGTAAAGCCATCCACCCAATGCCTTAAGTCCTCAAGAGTCTTGACTTCCGCAGAAGAACGAGCCTTTCTCTGCTCATTCTTTCTTCTCTCATAAAAAGAGGCGAAGATCTACCCAATATTTACTACTTTAGATATTGATTTATGGCATGAAATTGGAGTTCATATAGTTGGAATCTGTGGTAGTTACAGTTTCCGCTGCGTAGGTATTACTCACTGCCATTGTTTACGAAGAGATAATCACCGATTTCGCTCTACTCTATTAGGATCACGTGACTGGCCGGAAAATCTATTCGGGTATCAGATTCAGGGGCACCGAGCAAATGCTCTGGGATACGCCATGAATTTGACATCCTCTACAACTTATCAAAAATTGATAGCAAACAAATGAATTTACATAAAAATGTTATATAAATTTATATAAAAATGAAAAATTATGAAAATAAAAATGAAAATGAAATTATAAAAAGTTATAGTTTATGTAAAAATGAAGGCGACGAGTTGTTCGAAACGTCGACCGAATAAATAAGTTCCACCGCAACAACCTGTATGGCAGAAGAAAAAAACAAGCTTAATATAAAAAATATTTCAAGGAAAGCGGGTGAGAGAGCCAAGGATAGGGCTATAAATCACCTCAACTCAACCTTCAGAAGTATATGGATAGTTTCTTTTCCCCCTTGAAGTTATCACCGAATAAATTTATTTGGAAACTAAGTAAATTAATTGCACTCAATATTATTAATGTATCTAAATGGATGAGAATTAAATCAAATAAATTTGTAATTAATCAAAATAAATTATCAGATCATAATAAATTGCCTACCAGGTGCTCAGCAAATTGCCTACCAGGCGTTAAGCCTTCATAGGCCAACTTGGCGTAGCTGATGTGACATCAGCTATAGAAAGTAGGTCTATCAAGGCTAAAAAGGGCATTGAGTCATCCGAGGGATAGAAACAGGATCCGTGTGCACGTGAAATGCCATCTCGCCACTGCGCTACCCTCACCTTTTCAAGTTACCCCTGGATTACACCATCACTAATTGTTGTGTCTGTTCATGATCGTTCATCGTCAATCACAATCGCCACCGCCCAGCCGCTCCACCCAGACCACACCGAACACCATTCTTCCCCCCCCCCCCCCTCCCTGCGCTGTCTGATAGGCGTGTCAAAACACAGAAAAAACCTTGTGAAAGTAACCCATAACCCAAGTGGAGAACCTAATTGGGTAACCTTCTCTTGAAGGGTACAAAATCTTAACCAGAGGGAACTTTTAGAGATCAGAATGTTCTGGATGGCCTAGTTTTTCGTTGCCGATTGTCTGGGAGATCCCAATGCTGACGTGATTCAACAAAATTGACTTTGAGAGGGCTATATTCATTTATGTAGCTGCTATGTAGTACTTTACTGTATTTATGCATTCACGAAAGTTGATTTAATTGTATTTGTTTATAAACATTCAAATTATATTACTTATTATAGGTATTCGTCATTGAACTTTCGACACTTTTAAACTTTTTTTTCAATTCCTGATCGATCACATCTCATGGTAAAACAACTAATTGCCCACACTATGCCGGAATTCTTCATTCGAGGCCAATTTTTTTAAACGGAAATCGGAGATGTCGCAAACAATTCGCAGTTTTTTCTGTACTGAACAAATTTTTTCTCATTTCAAAGGTTTTATCTCTGAAGGACAAATGGATTCATCCTCCGTGTTGCTACTATCAGAGAAAAATTCAAATCAAAATTCTGTCGCCTGTAACAAATTTTTCCCGTTTCAAAGGATTTTCTCCAGAAACAGGTCGGTTAATTGAACGACTATTTTCAGAATAATTTCTTCCAAAAAAACTCGTTCTAAAGTTTTTTGATTGGGTAACGTTCACAGAATGATGTCATAATATTGCACTATGACACACACATAATTAAAAATAGACGTAAATATTTCTCACAGAAAAAAAAACTCGTTTGCATTGAGATGAATTAGCTATCAATCTTCTTGTCCGAATAGCTTTTCTCTCGTTCATTTCCCCCCATCGCTCTTGTTTGTTTTTCATTGATTTTTGTTCTGAGTGTTCTGAAAGCTGAAATCCGAAACTACCTATATGTTGTGTTACTAAAGTCTCAAATTTCGTCAATTTTAAGAAGAAGCACCTTTCAATGACCGGCAGGTTACACCACATGAAGATAAGAGTTCGCTATCGCAAAATAAGGGGGCATCCTCTGAAACTAAGCCAAAAGGAGGCAGGAACTCCGGGGGAAATGAAAATGGCTTGCTCATCCTAAGTCTCTCCTCCTATCCCACGCTATTTTTGGTTCTGTTTTGAACAAAAAAGGCAAGTTTCGCACGGTTGAAATGCATTTCCATCACGATGCCCCGGTATTTTGCGATAGCGCCGATTAGAGATTACACGTAAAACTCAAAAGTTGTTACTAGTTCGTTTCTGAAGTCTCGTGTGGCATTAAGTCTGGGAATCAAAGTCTTTCGGAAACGTGATTTCACTGCACCTTAAAAGCTTTTCAACTTGGGTTATGGGTATGTCATGTGGTAATAAGAGGGGGCACATAAAATGCAGCAATGGTTACTTTTGGGTCTCTGAATGATGCCTCTGTGGCTGTACTTTCACCAACCATGAGAATAGACCATTACCTTCAAACGAGGGCTATTTCACTGCACATGCCCATTGTTGGTTAGTGGTTACGTCGAGCGGCAATAAGAGATACTTACCCTCTACATCCGAGAACAACATGCGCGTCGAGTGCAGACCACACACCACAAGTGACGACGGCCTCCAAGTAAATCTGGTAACTAGTTTCATAGTGATAGCTGATAGTTGGTAAATGATAGTTGTAATTAGTGACAACTGATAGAATACAACTGCAACAGGCTAATCATTTCATTGGCAGAAAACATTACATTTTGTGGAGGCCGTCGTCACTTGTGGTGTGTGGTCTGCACTCGACAAGCATCTGGTTTTCGGAAACAGAGTATAATTGCGGAAAAGCTTGTGAAAATGGAGAAAATGGACACCCTCTTCAAATATTCCATGTTTTCGAACTTGGTTTCAAATTTGACCTCAGTGTTGTCCAGCTTGGGTTATGGGTTATATATAGTCCACTGCATAGCCAACAAGTCCAGTCATCGTTTCTAAGCTATCCCAGCCACTATTGGAAATTTCGAGAGAAAATCGAATGGTAAAGTGATTTTGTTTGACGGCTACGAAAAATAAACGTCACCGGCAAGGCAGAATTAGAGGACGTCTGTTTTTGACGAACTTACCATCACAGGCCGCTGAGGGAACGCTCTGGAAAGAAAGTAAGGGGCACGGGAAGAACTCGTTGTTATCAAGAACGCCTTATTATTTCCACTGATTGCGTTGCGCAGTACCCTTTGGGTCATGGGCTACATCACGTTATGTCCCCAAAGCAGGATCTTAAAGGCAAGCCCCGAGGAAAAACTAAGAGTCTAAGAACGTCCAATAATATTGGGGCTGTGGAGTGGGCTCAAAGGGTGAATAACTCAGAAGAAACCATCGAAAACGCTTGGAATTAAGGGCGTAAACGTTTTGTAAGCTCCGGTGAGAACGACGGAGATTCAGAGCAAGCAGCGAAGACAGAGGACGCGAGAGAGCAAGTCGTGCGGGTGGGCGGCGAGAAGCGGCCGTTGAGGCGCCTGCAAACAACTACCTGCCGTGGCCGGTAGTCCGGAGCAGGGTGAATATCGGTCGAGGATTCCTCAACGGCTTGTCGAGGATTTTCGCCTGATCAGTTACGCTCTCCCGCGCGGACATTCACACTCGCCATGCGCGAGCCGTCTGTGCTCTCCGCGCGTACGTTCACTCTCGGCACTACTCTCGCACAGTAGAGAGCATGGTCGAGGAATTCCTCGACCGTTATTCACCCTGGTCGGGAGCATCGGTAAGGCCCCAGCGCTCCTGCCACGCTCATGCAACCTACCAATGGGATCCTCCGGTGGTCCTATCCCTGGGCTTGCTTTCAAGGATCTCGAAACACTCAATGGTTCAAAGCACTGTTGCCATGGAATTCACACCATTACTTCCTCAGCAACTAATCTCGTTCCATCTTTGATCGCTTCAAGCGGACTCGTGGAGCGTTACGTTGATTAGGTACCCCAGGGTTATGGGTTACCCCACAGAGGTATGGATAAGAGAGCCTTGAATCATGCAATTCAAGAGAGCTTCGCGACGCTTAGCGCAGCTTTCAAACCCAATTTCCCACCGAACGTCCATGACTCACGGGGCCGTTCTTCGGGCTATTCTTTCGGACTCGGGTATGGAGGGCTCCAGCTCTCGCTGCTACAACAATCGCTGGGCATCCGCTCTCCTCATCTACTCACAAGTGATTTTTCATGGCAACACTCAGCCACATGTCCATCATAATTCATCTTCTTTTTTACGCTATACGCATAGGTGACAGACAGAACAACTGTCTCAGTGCCGTGCCGCGTCCGAGACGACTTTTCGACTTTCACGATTCCACACGCCTGGTGGCAGTCGCAGCACCGCCAACCGCATGACGTTAATATCACAAAATGTGTGACCTTTGGTCAACTTTGTGGCGTTCAGCAGC
>MU873314.1:0-10244 GCA_036418205.1 Ostertagia ostertagi | reverse complement strand
TCAATTGGACGGGCGTTGAAAAGCAAAGTAGTGATAATGGGAACTACACAAGGGTTGATAAGAGTGCATAGAACAATGCGCATTTGCCCCCTCCTCGTCCTAGCGGGCAGTATCATCTACTTGAGTGAAGTACTGTCCCTTGGTGGTGATATAGGGGTGGCCGATGTGGACTGTTGACTGTGACGAGATATGCGTCGGTCACGCGGATTCTTGAGCTTGTGTATCGCAAGGTCCCGTACTACACATGCCAGTTTCCCCTCTTGACTATTCATAATGTCAGCTTTTCTTCGCAATGCACGATCAAATTCTACCTCTTCTTTTGTGTAGTCTGGCCGTGCATATGAATGAACAAACTCTTTAGTTAGAGATTGACGCAAACTTTTCATGTGTCCTAGGGCGTTCTCTCAGCTCCTGATTCTTCAGTCTGATCTTGATAATGCGTGAGCGGGGGTTTAAGGTTCGCTGGTTCCTCGTTTTAGGGTACCTGTGGAAATCGATGCGGTTGCTGTTAAACTCGTCGAGGAGTTCACTGTCTTCCGACGTTTCCACAGCTTCCTTAACACGTTGACGACATCGCGCGTTTTGTGCTTTTGCACCGCGTGGGACAAGAGCGATTTTGCGAGCGCCGCCGCCGCACACCAAATCCATGGATTTTGAGCTGTAAATACGCAATACTTAGATGCGATGAAATGTTTTCAATGATGTTCGATCTGTCTAGCTTATCAGGAGTTACAGTAATGGAAGTTTGACCGAAATGACGTGTTAAGGCCATGAAAAGGAAATTTTACTTAATTTCCCTTTAGTGGTTCCAAAATTAATTTGGACGTGGTTGTTTCAGTAAAAACACATATCTTCCCATACGAATAGGTTTGTATTCGCTTCTATTATTCCTTTTTATCAACATGTCTACGTTATTGAAAAGAAAACGAGGAATGAACTGAACAGACATATCCGTAAGGTCTGGAAAACCTCTGCCAAACTAAAGAATATTTGGCCTTTCTGTGAGCCATGTGGTTTTTAAGTATGCTAATGTATGACCTATAGAATGAGTACAAAGACCTTAGGAATAAGTCGCACAAGCGCAAGAAAAAGGGATGACTTGGGTGGGACGCGTTACCGCGTCACAATGTCCCACGAGGTGCGCAAAGTGGGACGCGTTACCGCGTCACGCTGTCGTCAACGTGTTAATGGCCCCCTGTCAAAAATGCGCGTCGCCTCCTCTGTGGCTTTATCCGCAATGCCTATCCATGCAATTCTACAAGACTTTTCGTCAACGTTTCTTGCGTCCGACCTAAATTTTACAAGCGCGCTGTATAAAGCTGGACTAGGTAGGAATTAATACACCATCAGAAGAAAACCTACACTGTGACGCATAATTATAGTTCCACCTACAAATTTCCCAAAAACTTGAATCTGGGGATGTTTTTGAAAAGGCTCTACAGACAAATTGTGACACATATAAACGCGAATCTGAATATTACACGGAAATCCAGTTTGAGAAAGCAACAATTTTTTATCCTCATTTTTTCGAAAATACCCGCTTTGCCTATGACGCAAAATCATAGTTCCACCACATGTTTCTCCGCTGCATTTTGCTTTTACCCAATCAAATTTTGAAATTATTACCCACTCAAGTTCCTTAGCTTATAGCAAAGGCAAAACCGCTGTCAACTTCCGTAAAAGGAAAATCCTAGCAAAAGAGACGCAGGAATTGTCGAAGTGTCAGCTCACGCTGGAATTTGTCGGGGTGACTTCATAACGAACAAATTTCTCAAGGATGCTACAGGATATGATACTGGGAAGGAACCCTGATTACTATCCGACCGAGATAAGCGCCGTATCGTGAGAAAATAATACGACTTTATCCAGCCGGGTACGGAAATCAAAACTTCTTCAAAAGTTATGTCTCGAAGGAGTTTCACGTGTTTCTCCAACACGCTCGTAACTGTCCATGTCTGAAAAATGATCAATACATTTCTTTGTCAAAAGGAGCAATAAAGAAAAACGAGTTGTTTTTTTAGATCCGCCAAGTCGATTGAAGCGCTAACATTCTTTCATTTGTGATTTTTGATTTGCGTCTTTCTTTCTCTTAACGTTTTTCTTTCTCAGATCGGTTTTCTACTTCGTAGCAAACACATGTATGGAGAAGAAAAGATCAGGAGATGGTCAGAGGTTCCAAAATATCACAGATAAAAAAGTGTCCTCACATTCGCTCCACTTCGCAAAACTTTTTAAGGAAAATGGCTCGTTTTTCTCTCTGAATTCTTTTCACAAAAAGCGTATTTCTTACCTTCCAGACATGGACTGTCACGAGCGTGTTGTAAAACACGTGAAACTGCGTCCATTGAGACACTAACTTTTGAAGAAGTTTCGATTTCCGTACCCGGCTGGATAAGTTGTATTATTTTCTCACGATACGGCGCTTATCTCGGTTGGATAATGATCAGAATTCCTCCCAGTATTACATCCTGTCATTCTAGGGGAATTTGGTCGGTATGAATCCACTCCGACAAATTCCAGCGTGAGCTGACACTTCGACAATTCCTGCGTCTCTTTTGCTAGGATTTTCCTTTTACGGAAGTCTGACAGCGGTTTTGCCTTTGCTATAAGCTAAGGGACTTGAATGGGTAATAATTTCAAAATTTGATTGGGTAAAAGCAAAATGCAGCAGAGAAACATGAGGTGGAACTATGATTTTGCGTCGTAGGCAAAGCGGGTATTTTCAAAAAAATGAGGATAAAAATTGTTGCTTTTCAAACTGGATTTCCTGATGTTAATATTCAGATTCGCGTTTCATAATCAACCCCAGATGCAAGCTTTTGGGAATTCTGTAGGTGGAACTATAATTATGGGTCGAAGTGTATTTTCCAAAGCACTGAACTTATTGAGGAAGGAACATTGTTCTGGCGCGTCGAACATTCAATTGGCACTAAAAGAACTGCCCAACCTGGTTAGGTGATGGTTTTAAGCCGTTACAGACTCAGCCGTCGTTGGTAGGACGGGGGGGAGATTTTCACTTAGACTGGTATTGTTTTCGCGGATGGCAAATGGGAAGCAGTGGGCGGTACTCAATACTTACGGCGTAGAAAACGTATATCAGCAGGGGCCAACAGGCCAGACAAAGAAATAGGAACTCAGATATATGGCTACTTCAATAATAGGTGGAGGAAGACAAAGAATCGCGACGGTTGGGCAAACCCAAATCAGATCAGCAATCAAATCAGGCAGATCAGTAATCGGCAATCAACGTGGCGCGCAGCAAAATCCTCAATAAGCTGGCAGGGGTGCACTACGGAGCAGAGAAAAGGTTATCCAAGAGATGATTGGGGGTAGAGGTAGCTGATTAGAAGGGGAAAACTGCTAGAGGAGAAAACTTCGAAAAAAAAAAACAAAACATCCTACTTACTATAAAGCGCTTCGTCTGTCGTCTGTCGTTCTGTCTGTCTGTCTGTCGTCTGTCGTTCTGTATGTCTGTCACGAAATTCCCTAGCTCCTCGGGATCCGCCTGGAGGGACCGGGTCAAGTGTGGGACGGGTGGGCAAGGTCTCACGAAGTACAAAACACACATCAGCTAAGCGGAGCCCCGCCCACAGTGGGCGTGGCGTGCGTCGACATGAAGTGTACTGACGACCGAGATTTCCAATTCTCTTAGAAAAACGACCTTTGAACTGGGCCAAAAAGTGGGTAAAGGTGTGCATTGGTAAGTCACATCGAATTAGAGAGACCCACCCCCGGTGGGCGGGGCGTTCTCCAAAAAAGCAGTGCTGAACACCTTGGAGCCCACGCAGCCCATATGTGGGCTGCAGTCCTCCGACCGCATAGGACCTTTCAGCTCGCATTTCGTAAACAATTATTAGGTTTTTCATTCATTTTCTTTTCCATTTTATCCGATAAGATTTCTTCTGCATTATACAGTGGGTTCTTCTTTTGAAATTTGCTAGATAAGATCCCTAAAAATTTCACCGAAGTCCCGCGCGGCCGCGGAACGTAAAACACGCGCGGTCTCCAAAGTGTTGCTATGAAAAATTTCATAACTCGGTTGGGAGAAAGCCTACAGAGCAGAAAACAAATTGGTGTAGGGGAGCAATGTCTAAGGTGTTCCCAGCATATATGACGTGGGCGGAGGCCTGCCCACAATGGGTGGAGCGCGCTCTGAAGTGTACAGCATTTTCTACAAGTCTCGGGCCGGGGAAGTCTTAATGAGCCGGAAAAAGGTGGATAGAGGTGGATGGAGGAGTGGAGGCCAGCTGTCATCGGTGGGCGGGGCTTGACCAAAGTGGGCGGAGTTTGCGACGAAAATTCATAACTCGGCTCCAAGAAGTCCCGGAGGCCGGGAAAAGGTGGATGGAGGTGGGTGGAGGAGTGGAGGCCAGCTGTCAACCGGTGGGCGCGGGGCCTGACCAAAGTGGAGGGATCGTTTGCGACGAAAAACTCGAGTGAACTCAGGGCCCTGCTCCAAGAAGTCCCGGAGGCCGGGAAAAAGGTGGATGGAGGTGGGTGGAGGAGTGGAGGCCAGCTGTCATCGGTGGGCGGGGCTTGACCAAAGTGGGCGGAGTTTGCCAAAAGTGTCGTAATTTGGTTCCAAGAGGTCCCAGAGACCGGTGAAAAAAGGGGTAGAGGTCGGCGAAAGGAAGGGGGCCAAATGCTATTGGTGGGCGGGGCACGCACCGAAGTAGGCGGAGTTTGCCACGAGATTTATTGTCCGGAAGCAGTCCGGAGACCGGAGAAAAAGAGGATAATGGTTGACGAAGAAAAAGAGGTTGAAAGCCGTCGATGATGGAGCGGATAGAATTTAGCAGATATTCGTGGTGTATCAAGCCAAATTTGAAAATTTTCGTCGCACCATCAAAATTCGCCGCAGATCTGTGTTGCGCGCGCAATGCGTGCGGCGCCAACTGGTAATAAAATAAGACAGCAAGTAATATGGGGCTCTGTTTCATCTCAAAGTGGGCCAATTGCAGATATCGGATTTGGCGCAATTTCAACAACTGGGAGCATGAGCTCTGCCACGGAGTCCGCAGTGTCAACACAATCAGAACATAGTACTACAGGTTAGTTGTTGACCCAGGCTTTGGTGTAGCGATGGGATTCTGTTTCATTTCAAAGTGGGCTAATCGCAGATGTCGGAGCTAGGGCACTTCCAACAAATAGGGGGATGAACACTGTCACGGAATCCGCAGCGTCAACACAAACTAATAAGAAAGCAACAAGTAAGTGATTGAATACCTCTGCTCACAGCTTTTGCCTTACTGTGGAAATTCTTGCTCAGAGAAGAAATGAAGGAGAAAGTGTTGGCTTGCAGATATTGGATCTCGACTACTTCCAACAACCAGGAGCATGAGCCCTGCCACGGGGTCGGCAGCGTCAACCAAAGAAGGTTGTAGTTGTTGACCCTAGCTTTGGTGTCTCGATGCGATTCTGTCTCATTGCAAAATCTGCCTGTAGATATGAGATCTCATCTACTTCCAACAACTACGAATGTGAGCCCTGCCACGGAGTCCGCAGCGTCAACACAATCAGAACATAGTACTACAGGTTAGTTGTTGATCACAGGCTTTGGTGTTTGGTGTAGAGATGGGATTCTGTTTCATTCCGAAGTGGACCAATTGCAGATATGCGATCTGGCCTACTTCCAACAACTTGGAGCATGAGCTCTGCCACAGAGTCCGCAGCGTCAACACAATCAGAACATAGTACTACAGGTTAGTTGTTGACCCAGGCTTTGGTGTAGAGATGGGATTCTGTTTCATTTCGAAGTGGCCAATCGCAGATATCGGAGCTAGGGCACTTCCAACAACTAAGAGCATGAGCCCTGTCACGAAGCCCGCAGCGTCATTACAAATCAAGCAGAGTGCAACAAGTAAGTGATTGAATACTTTTGCTCACAGCTTTCCCTCGCTGTAGAAATTCTGGCTCAGAGAAGAAGTGAAGGAGAAAATGGTTGCTTGCAGATACCGGATCTACACTACTTCCAACAACCAGGAGCATGAGCCCTGCCACGGAGTCGGCAGCGTCAACCAAAGAAGGTTGTGGTTGTTGACTCTAGCTTTGGTGTCTCGATGCGATTCTATTTCATTCCAAAGTGGACCAATTGCAGATGTCGGGTCTAAGGCGCTTCCTACTAGGAGCATAAGCCCTGCCACGGTGCTGGCAGCGCCAACACAGTCAGAACCGATTACATCAAGTAAGAAATCTGACCAGGAAGATGGTATTTCGAAATGGCCATACACAATTTTACCTACACTGTAGGAAAAGTATTTCTACATCTGAAACGCGCGTGCCACACGTGCCTGCTGCAATACAATTTTGAAATGATGAGACAGGATCATTTGTACCGGATCCTTTGACTCTTAACTGTTTCACTAATGGTACGTGTCAGTGATTGGTCGTATAACGACGAGAGGCAATTCTGAATTGTTATCATAGCATTTGCGAAGAGATCCAGTGGTTTCTTGAGCTAGAGAGCCCGAACTAAAACAGAGAAACAGAAACAGGAACCGGTCACACGAAAAAATTGCTTGCAATCCTACTTTTATGAAGACGTCGCCTTCATCGTTTAAGGTGTAAAAACTCCTTGGAACACAAAAATGCTCCACTCGTGTGCAGAATGTGATATCCGCGGAACAGAGATGTGCGAGAAGAGAAAGAGTGGATTTGTGTGTCACTGCTATGACGGCTGGTTTGTAAGTATTTTCACATTATACAGGTGAGGAGCTACAGGAGCGTCCACTAATTCACCTAAAATGCCTGACGCATTTAACTTTCATTGGTGTTTGTTAACGCATTTGAATATCTGTGATCTGTGAAGTCTCAAGAGGTACCATTATCGATTTTGGTTTATGCACGCGATGGGTATCACTATATACATATAGACTTCTCCTTTCACGACCACATGTGAACATTGAACTGCGGTGCACGCCCTAAACTTTGAGAAATCACGCAAACACCGCGAATTCGCGGTATTTCAGGTTTTTGTTATGTGAGATACAGAATCGTTTCTTTTAAGTCAAAAAAAGTTAAGAAACTTAATTCATGCTGTTCCGGGATTTTTTCCGAATGCTCTAAGAGCTCCCATAGGTGTTAGGAAAGAAGCGGACTGTGTTGCGCACGTCGGTCTGACTAACTAATCCAACAATGGCTTGCATTACACAAAATCGACTTCTCCCGCGAAACCTTCGGGCGCTGATTTCGTGTGAAGTTCGCCTGGAGGCATCGGCGCACGAGAGGCGCTCAGAACAGTCTCGTATAGAATGGGATGTGATCTTCCACGTGGCAGTATCAGGAGGCTCGATCGCTCAGCAACACACACTTTGATCTCATAAATGCAGGGCACATCTGCTGTTAATCTTGACGTCGCCAGCGCTCTAATCGAAGATCGTTCTAAACAACCGTCATATTCTCTGGTAGAACGTCTTGAGTGCTCTCACACGTCTCTAGGGCTCTTCGGTAACTAGGCAAGTCTTGGAAATGTGGTCAATGGATACCGCACGATTTGACAGGGCGCACATTTGCGCGTTTACCTCTCGTCGCCCAGCAACAAAGACTGTGGTATATGACCACTGGCGAAGACAGTGCTCTGACCCTACGCGGGAGCAGCAGCGACTCGGAGTACGCAGCACTAGAGTTTCAGACCCTCGACCTGACATTTATTGGAAAATGGTGGTGATATCAAAATTCTTTAATTGTGGCAGTATCATCAGAAGCGATGTTCTTTCTGCAGGATTGAGGTCGAGAAGCGCTAACCATTGCTACCTTCTCAAAATGTTTGCAAAAAAACTTCACGGAAGACAGCGATGAGTCCATTTGCTCCCAAAAATGGTATAAATTGTACAATGGAAATGACCTCAAATCTGAACTCCAGCAGTTCCGTGGGCAAAAAACTCCTGATTTTTACAAACCTGATAACTACCGATTGCCCAAATGAAAGGGTGTTGTTGTTGGTTGGTTTTTCAACACTTTCTTTCTAACTTAAAAGCTAGCGACACTCAACATTTGATCTCGGCTTATCAAACTGTACATATATGATCCCATTTATACAACTTGATTTGTAGAAAAAGGGGTTCACCAGTTGCCTAAAATGCGCCACGTACTCAACATCATACAGAACATGATTGAATTTTTTTTCAATATCAACGAGCCTCTGTTCCATTTGAAGAGTTGAATGACCGAGTCCTTATGCTCAGTTCTCCTCCAATTCCAGCTGGAATTCGAGATCTGTTTCTAGCAGAAGTGTTAGAAAGGTCTATTGAAATTTCCAAATGGACGAGATTTCTCTTCTTTTCGTCTCTCAAAAAAAGTGACAAAATCTCACTTTTTTGAGCAGCAGTTATTTGTTTGGAAGAATATTTCGGCTATCTTGATCACAGATGTGCTTTAAATGTGTTGTGGCCTCAAGCATTTCTCGGCGCCATGCTTTAGAAATAAGGTCAGGCTTTTGGCTTTTCAGTACGAAGTTACAAAGCTGTATCGTCTACCTTTCGATTCTCCACGAGAAATTCTATTCAATGAGAAATGACTTTTCATAGTGAACCTTTTCTTTCTTCCTAACTTTCGGCTCGTCTCACCTTGGTGAATGTCGGTCGTGAAAATCTTCTACAGGAGGTCCTCTTCATCTCGGTGGGTGATAGGGACTCGCAGCCTGGGGTTAAGCAGTGAGCACCAGTTGCACTATAGTGCAGATAGGGGAAGGGGAGGGTGTAACGTAGTAAAAAACGAGGGTGTATGAGAAAACATGACAATATGTTATTTGCAGGCTCAGCCGCTGCATTCCTATGTCACACGCGCTGGGAAGGTCCCTTCCCTATATATTGTGTGCTCGCGCCCTTAACAACTTGCTGAGAGTGGCACTGTTGTTAACTGGCGCTGTCGCAAGAAACGACAAAAGTGAAGGAAAAGCCCTGGGCAAATGAAGTTGTTTCTAAGGTTGTAGGAGTTACGAAATGCGTTTACTACAATGCAGCTTCTGTCAACTGGTCATCATCATATGACACCTTTGAATTGATTCCGCAATTATGAGTGTGGAGAGGATGCAGGGATTACACTAAATCAGTCGGCGACGACTGCCTTGTTTCTTATGGAAAGGAGGAAGGATGGCTCTCATAGAGTCTAGAAGACCGCTGTCGACGAACCTGGTCTCCGATGGTCTAGGAACACTTGGTAGCGAGGGGCCTCGGCCCGTGCTTCTTTTTTCACAAGTATCGACAAGATGCTTTCTTTGAGTGTTCGTACCGATTGACTGAGGATTTGTACGGGCACTTGCCCACAAGTCGCGCCTTCAGTTGGCTGAAATAGCTGAGGTCGTACTTCTGTGGTCGGGAAAACACAGCGGACAATACAATTCTTAGCATTCCTTGTCGAATAATACACTGAATAATGAGAGCTACGTGTGACCTGTCATCAACACAGATGATCATGTCGTCTCAGTAGTTGTGCATGGTTATTCAATAATTAATGTGATCGCTCAGGACAAACAATGCACCCTGAGTGCTGTCGGAAGTTTTTCCTGGACAGAGCCGCTCAGGAGGCACATTTGAAAAGTCCATCGCTATAGGAATCATATGAGTACTTGATGTAGCCGTCCAAGATTAGTCCTACTTTGTTGACAACGTTTTAGTGATGACAAGGAGGAGAGTTCGTGGTGCCATCTCAAAGGCTAGACAAGGCCATTACCGAAATTGCATCTCAAAGACAACACATTGTATTGCAGGTCAACAGAAAAAGAATTCAGTAGGCAGTACCGGAGACTCAACAAAGTCTGGAGTACTGTTGCGAAGAGTGCAGGCCTGCCTGGCACCACAATCAATCGCATCAAGTGTGATCTGCCATCCTGTCCAGTATTGTACGTTTTGATCAAAACCCATAAGCTCGGCCACTCCCAAATGGGTTCAGACGATCCAACCGTCTTCAAAGTCAGACCCATTATAAGCAACATCGGAGGGCCCACTGATAAAATTTCGTGGTTCCTTAATTTAATTCTGGGTCAATTGCTTCAGTACATCCCCGCCCACCTGACCAATACGGGTATGCTTCTCGATAAGTTAACCAACATCGACCTGAGAGAAGGTTGCGTGATAGAATCATTTGACGTAACATCACTTTATACCAACGTATCAAATGATGCCGCAATGGAGGCCACGTACGAATTGCTATGTGAGCACCAGCGTACCCTCAACCTTTTCGGTTTCACCATTTCACAAATTATGGTGATCTTGGAGGAGTGTCTAAAGATGCTCCATCTTCAGGTG
>MU873308.1:4322-15072 GCA_036418205.1 Ostertagia ostertagi | reverse complement strand
GCTATCAGGGCGATGTCGTCAGCGTAGAGGATGGTCTTCAGTGGTCCTTCCATGAGCCCCTTCACCATGACATCTAGTGTTAGGAGGAAGAGGAACGGGCTCAGAGCTGACCCTTGGTGCACCCCAACCGTGATGTCCACCTCCTTCGTTAGGCCGTGTGGGGTGCGTATGGCTGCCTTGGCTCCTTCGTACATGTCCTTCACCAGCGAGATCAGGTGTTCTGGCACGTTTCGTTCCCTGAGCGCTCTCCATAGTACTGCTCGCGGTAGCCGGTCGAACGCCTTCTCCAGGTCGAGGAAGGCTAGGTAGCAGGGTCGGCGCTTTTCTCGATACTTCTCCATCACTTGCCTGCGATGAAGATGGCATCCGTTGTAGACCTTTCGGGCATGAACCCGAACTGTTCCTGGGAGATCGGGACCAGCTCCCGCAGCTTCGAGTCGACCAGCGCTCGTACAACTTCATGGTATGCGCAGTCAACTTGATCCCGCGGTAGTTGGAGCAGTCCATCGCGTCACCCTTCTGTTTGAAGATGGGGACGATAGTACTTGTTCCTCCATGCATCCGGCATCTTTCCTTCCACTGTTACCTTGTTCAGGAAGCTGGTGAGCCACCTTATGCCGTACTCTCCGAGCGCCTTCCATGCCTCGATTGGCACCCCATCTGGACCAACCGCCTTTCCAACCTTCATCCTCCCAAGTGCACACCTAACCTCATCCTCAGTCCAGAGTGCGATGGGACCAGCTGTGGCCTCTGCCCGTGAGTTGTTCTTGTGGGGGAACTCCTCGTTCAGAAGTGCACTGAAGTACTCTTCCCACCTCCTCTTGACTTCGGCTGGCTTCCTTAGGATGACACCATCGCTGCCTTTCACACTTTTCACCACCCTGATGTCTTGAGTAGCCGATGCCGGGCTTTAGCCAGCCTGAAGACGAACTTCTCTGCGTTTCTGCTTTCCAACTTCTCGTACAAGGCGTCCATCTCCGTGTTCTTCGCCTTGGCGACAGCAGCCTTAGCGAGCCTCTTGCAACTCTTGTAGGTAGCGAGGTCTTCGGGGCTCCGGGTCTTCTGCCAGCGCTTGTATGCTTCCTTCTGCTTCACGACTCGCTGGACCTCCTCGTTCCAGAACCACGCTGCCTTGTCTCCTCTGAATCCACCTCGCGTCTCGCCCAGTACCTCCTTGGCACATCGCAGGATGGTCTCAGCCGCGTTGCCCCAAGTCCGCTGTATTGGCCCGTTAGGATCTGGGAGACCAACTTCCATTATCTTTCGCTTGAGGTCATCCTTCTCCGCTTGGTGCAGCTTCCACCACCGGATTCTCCTCTCGGTTCTTACCCTTGTCTTCTTGGGGAGGTCTATGGCAATGTCTGCCAGGAGGGGCCTGTGCTGGGGAGCCAGATCTTCGCCGGGTAGAACTTTGATATCCTTCACAGTTTTGAGGGATGATCTTCTTACCAGCACATGGTCGATTTCCGTCTGTCTCCCTCCACTGCTGTAGGTTACCTTTTGAGTCTCCCTTTTCGCGAAGAACGTGCTGCAGATTGCCAGATCGTGGGCTGTAGCCAGGTCCAGAACCCTCTCCCTCAGCGTTCCTCGTTCCTATCCCTCTACCTCCGTGCACCCTTTCTAGGCCTCTTCTGTCACTGCCGACGTGACCATTCAGATCACCTGAGGTAATCACCTTCCGGAATCGATCTTATGGCTTCGTCCAGGCTCAGATAGAACTCGTCCTTATCACTTTCGGGGCATCCGGCTTGCGGTGCGTACACGGAGAGTATGGTCCAGTACCCCTCCTTCGTGTCTATCCTCACAGCCATGATCCGATCGCTGATCCTGTTCACAGCGGAGACATAGTCCTTGAGCGACTCCGCTACCGCTATGGCCACACCGTTCCGCTTGGTGTCTTCTCCATTGTAGTAGAGTTTGACACCTTCCCCGATTTCCCTGGCCTTAGCACCTTTCCATCGCGTCTCCTGAAGGCATAGGACTTGGATATTCCTGCGCGTCATCAGATCAGCAACCTCTCGGGACTTCCCAGTTAGCGATCCTACGTTCAGAGTCCCAATTCGAACTAGCTTCTTTGGCCGAGGCCGTTCACTCCTCGGTAGCCCTCGCATACTGACCACAGAACTCGGGCGGGGGTTCTGCGCGCCACTTCCGGGTGACGTCCTAGCTTTATCACTGATTCCTTTATTGACTTGGTTGGCCCGGGCGACCCACGACCCAGGATTTGATCCCCGGCCGGACCGCTCGCGTGAGAAGCATGCCACTTGCCACT
The DNA here is from genome assembly GCA_036418205.1 of Ostertagia ostertagi. Classification (NCBI taxonomy): domain Eukaryota; kingdom Metazoa; phylum Nematoda; class Chromadorea; order Rhabditida; family Trichostrongylidae; genus Ostertagia; species Ostertagia ostertagi. The sequence goes on along the minus strand of MU873308.1, from coordinate 12,800 downwards.
ACACCAAAATAAAGATGCAAAAAGCTTCGTGTCTCTACACCCCCTCCAATTTGCGTATGAAAGCCTGCTTATGTGCGTCGCAGGAGCAATGACTCATTTTCCTCACCCTTACACTCTGACTTGATTTCATGTGATTATTTTCTTTGCTTCTTAATCTGTTTGTTCTGACCTAATTTGAAGTTGCTACTAACGAACAAGGTGCATGAGTCATATCTAGAAAAAGTCTACCATTTTCGATGTCTATCCCATCCCGTATTGTATTCATGAACCACTCATCTGCAGGACCCTTTCGATACAGTTCGAAGGAGTAAATATGACGACAAGTGAGAGAATGAGGAATATTTTAGATGAACGCACTTGTTGAAATCGATGTATGTTCGGCTATAAGAAGGGATGCAGAAGTGAACGGAAATCTTTCTTCGCATGCGTTTGAAAGTGTGATGCAGAATGATCTGTCAGCGGGGGGTAACTAAAGTCGATTAATTTGAAAAAGTTACATTGTTAAGTACGAGGTACGGAGTTCTCAACGACGCACGAATATATGTTGAAATGGAGACGAGAAATAGGTCATCAGAGACAAGTGCTAAAGGCTTTGTAAAGTAGTAGTTGATGAAACTCTAACCATCTTGATAGGAAAAAAACCACGTTGCCCATCGTTGCTTCCTGAAAACACCAATCCTAGCTGACATGGGTAAATCGGCACACGAGGTGTCAGTAATTTTCGTGATACGATCAACGGGGTATCAGAAAAGCGACTGAGCTATATCCCTTAATAGCGAAGAGCCGCAGAAACTCACAGTCGAAGCTGGAAATTCACTGTTCTAACATAATTAAAAGAGATTGCTGACTATTTCAGATATTCCTTGAGAATTATAATTTGTTTATTGACGCAAGAAACGCGATATTGATGATGGTGGCAAGCTGCATCACTTTACTTATAGCCCTCCCACATGTTTCCGTACTGCTTTTGTTTGAACGTCGATATGGACATCGTCATCGCAACATATCGGAGGTGCTGGACAGAATGGAAGACATTTTTGGACAGCACTTGCCCATCTTCAAAAAAGAGCAGCGCCTATGTTAGTCAGCCCAAATTACAGTCATTGTGATTTTAGGCTATTCCCACACTTGTTTTAATGCACCTCAGGTGGCTAGTTGCTGCTTTCTAAGATTGTTTAATGGGGGCAAATCATAGCAAGTCGCTTGTAATAGTTCATTATCAGTTCATACACGACGACTAGATACAAAAGAGAACGAAGAAAACTAAGAGACCATTTTTCCACGATAGTTTGTCATCACTCAACCGAGGTAATCGTCTTGAACCATAACTGCAATCTAGACAGAGATGTCCAGACGCAAAAGGTTGATGCGAGTTAAACTCACTGAAGCTGAGAGAGTAACCTAAGGCTGGTGTCAGAGTCCGCGATCCGTCATGCGATTCGCGCGACGGATAACAGAAGTCACACCCCAATCAGTATGCGAGGTGCTCTCCAATCTCGCCATCAATTCTGCATGATGTTGATGGTTGAGTGGCGACTTGTTCATTGATTCTATTTGTTTCTTGTTCAGTGTTTGAAATGTTCAAATAGGGCACTTTCGATTTTTTGCGATTCGCGTGAACTGCGGTTTACGTCACGAACTATGACACCATCTGAGTCATATTCGATTCATGCGGGTTTTTGATTTAGTGAGTCGTCGCACGTGATAGAGTCGTGAACAAGCCGTTCTTAACGATCTTAAGCAGCAAGCTATTGAAGCAAATTAACACGAACTTCATCAATTGCGCGGAAGTCGCACTTCATTACCATAGAACCCCTAACTACATGATGATTATAGACTAATTAGATTGAACGTTAATCAAACATGAGACGGTATATGCGTGTATTTGTCCTCAAGTTGAACAGACCATACGATATCAGAACCGTATGGGCATAGCTAAAGTCTGTTAGAAGTCTACTGTATCAAACTAGAAGGTCTAATCGGCGGCGACGCGACATAGAGCGATGTAACCCTCTATGAATTGACTGGATGCCAAAATGAATTCACTCCAATGGAGTACACCAATTTTTTAAGTTTACGATGAGTCGATTTTAGTCGATGAGAGCGTCTGCGGAAGTCAAATTCCTAGTGCGAAGGATATATGTGTACACAAATAATGTTGTGTTGCGTACGCTACGAGTCGTAAAACGCTTTCGCAGAACTCAGATTCTTAGGCTATCGGACCCAAGTCAAAATTATGAAATGGAGGCTTACATTTTACCGTCAGATCAACTTCGTAGCAGTGTGAGAAATCCTACATGTACCAGAAAAGGAACTAACGAAAAACTAACAGACAAATGTAGCTTCTTCAATAGATTTCTTGATACGAGGCATCCAATAACGGAAGTTCCGCTCGTCCACTTCAATAGCCGTCATTCATGAAATTGCCCCTTAATGCTCAGATTTGCAGAGCACAGCATATCAGGGATTATACTTCAGTTTCGTCTACAAACATAGAAGAACAGTTTAGTGTTCAAGAGCGACAAGCCAAAAATCTTCTGCATAGATATATACTTATTAACAACAGGACAATACGATAATCTCAACAACGAATGATGTCAACAGAACAAGTAATTTTCTTAATGGCATACATTTTTAGACGCATACATGAAATTCAGTCTTAGTTCTTGAATCTTTTTCTTGAATTTCTCACATCCAATGTCAGCTGGCCGCTTCGGCGTTCTTCCGTGGAGGCTGAAGAAACAACTCAACTCACTACTCCGGATAAACGTTGGAATAAAAGGTTGTGATATTGTTGATTTAGCCTCTTTGAAAACAGGTTGTTCGGGGCCATTTTCCACTCAATAGAGAGTAACGACTCATTAATGCTAAAGTCAATAACAGTGCGTTTCAAAAGTATAAAGCCACCCATGAAAACTAACTTTCCGAGTTAAGGTGAGTATTTCATGGCTTGCCATAAACTTTATTGAATTCAGCGTGTTTGGAAACCATTGTTCTCTTTATTTCAGGAAACAAAATGATTCACATACATTTTTATAAGAAGATTTCCAAATATCCCCTGTTTCAAAAGTATAAAGCCACTTGCAACATAACTCTATTTTTCCAGAGAAAAAGTGAACATCGTAAATATTAGTAACTAGCGTGACTTCCTTTTTTAGAAGTGAGATTTAATAGACCATTTGGCATACTATCCGTGAGCTTCAGAAGTATAGCGGGATTCAGGTGGTAGGAAAACGTCTCGATGGCTGTCTGAGGTCTCCCACGTTACTGTACTGCTTTCCATACGCGTATATCTGTCGGACAATGATACCCCAGGTGTTTTTTATTGGATTTGGATCTAGGCTGCTAGCAGGCCATTCCAGTACACTGATTTTGTTGACGTAAACCCGGTGTTGAGTGGACCGGCTGCGATGGATGGTGGCGTAATCGTGCATAAAGATGAAGTTTTGCCGACGACTTCCACACAGAAACGAGAGAAGATCATTAAGAAAAGCATCCTGATTCTCACTGGGGTCCATTTGACACGAGACGAAAGACAGAGGGAGCACAGCATCGCTGTAGAATGCAGCTCAGACCATCTATGCGCCACCACCGAAGTTTCTCCTGCTAAATACCAGCGGATCTTTGCTAAAATCTCTCCAGAATCTGTGATGACCATCCGGCCCGTCTAAGTTGAAGTTCTTTCAACCACAGAAAATGAACTGAACACTACAAGACCATTAACTAAACGTCATGATGAAGTCTCCTACCCGTAGAATAGCATAGCGAACCCAACTCGTTCGCATGTTCCTCCGGGCGAGTTCGAGACGAGGTGCTTTGTGATGCTGTTCCGGACGTGGAGTCTTCATCATGGATTGTCGCACGATTATTTGGAGCAGAGTTAGCGACCCTCCAGATGGAACTTTTCGAAGCAAAAAGGAGAGCTCGTATCGGATCTGACTGATGGTCGCAGTAGAATTGGAAAGGGATCGTTTAATATGGCGGATATAATACTCAAGCAGAACACGTGACCTTTCAGGGATCTTTCCTTTCATGATAAGCTGGATTCCTCAAAAGAAATGTCGATACAGCTTTGAGAACGTCCAAGTTGAGCAGCAATGGAGCGATTTGAATGGGCAGCTCGATGTAACGTCCTCGCACGAACTTGCTCTTCCAAAGAAAACGTAGATCCACGAGATATATTGAAGACGTAATGTGTTTGTGCTAATTATGGCCAAAGAACTCCAAATGAGTTAACAGAACAAAAACTTCAGCAATAGAACTCCAAATGAGTTAACAGGAACAAAAATTTTTACCGCTGTTGCCTACTCGCCCGGGGTGGCTTTATACTTTTGAAACAGGGGAGTTTTTCAAATTCTTCTTATGGAACCGTTTCTAGCTTATAGTGGTTTGTACAACAAAGTTTACTATAGTTTCAGAGCGTGCTGAATTCGATAAACTATTCATCAAATCACGGAACCTTCATTCTAACTTGGAACAGCTTCATTCAAGGGTGGCTTTATACTTTTGAAACGCACTGTAGGTGATTATATTACATTAAGTTTCATACAATACCCTCTAAGAGCGAGCAGGTCGGTCCTATCGTTGCTACTTTTCAAAAAGTTTTTACGACCCCCCTCCCTCATGAAATGTTTCATACGACCCCCTCTTTCGAAACAATTTTACCCCAAAAAATTACCATTACACACGCGCTGAAACAGCAAATTTTCCGCGCCGCTCCCCACTCATCACATGCCACTTCTTACAACCGAAGCAAGTACGACCCCCCCCTACAAACTCATCAAAATACGACCCCCCGTTGCTACTTGTAGCAACATAGGGTTGACCCTGGACGAAGTAACAAGTTCTAAAAGTGATTCGACCACTTCATTGACCCTGTTAGCGACAAGAGCGCCCAATGGAGTGCCGTCCTCAATGCCATTTTCACCCTAAACTTCAATCAGACAATTTAAGCTAATCATATTGTAAACAGCACACTCAAAGCTACCACGCAACTTCATGATGGTCTTTTGTACGAATGATATCAAAGGCTTCGTAATGCGAAGCGTCACGTTCTGTATGTCTGTCACGAAATTCCCTAGCTCCTCGGGATCCGCCTGGAGAGACCGGGTCAAGTGTGGGATGGGGGCAAGGTCTCACGAAGTACAAAACACACATCAGCTAAGCGGAGCCCCGCCCACAGTGGGCGTGGCGTGCATCGAAATGAACTGGGCGGGCATCTCCAATAAGCAGTGCTTTATGAAAAATTTCATAACTCGGTTGGGAGAAAGCCTACAGAGCAGAAAACAAATTGGTGTAGGGGAGCAATGTCTAAGGTGTTCCCAGCATACATGACGTGGGCGGAGGCCCGCCCACAATGGGCGGAGCGCGCTCTGAAGTGTACAGCGTTTTCTACAAGTCCTCATAATTCGGGCCGGAGAAGTCTTAGTGAGCCGGAAAAAGGTGGATAGAGGTGGGTGGAGGAGTGGAGCAAGCTGTCATCGGTGGGCGGGGCATGACCAAAGTGGGCGGAGTTTGCGACGAAAATTCATAACTCGGCTCCAAGAAGTCCCGGAGGCGGGAAAAAGGTGGATGGAGGTGGGTGGAGGAGTGGAGCCAACTGTCATCGGTGGGCGGGGCATGACCAAAGTGGGCGGAGTTGCGACGAAAATTCATAACTCGTGTTGCGGGTGACTAGAGACTTAGGGTTATGGTGGACCCTTTTAATCACCTCGCGGTGGTTCAGTGGATTTATATATGATGAGAGAGAAGTAAGAAAGCGTGAGCACGAAGAGTTTATTGAGCCAAGCCGTCGTAAGACGCGTATATCGAGTGAGAAGCGTATGTTGTCAACTTTGTACAAAAGGGTCCGCCCCCGCCAGACGTAAGGCCAAGAGGGTGTCATCGCCTGCGATGTCCTGGAGACCGGAAGAAAGTTAATTGAGTTTGACAACGGAAAGGAGGTCAACTGCTTTTGGTGGGTAGGGCGTGCACCACGTGGGCGGAGTTTGCCCTACACTTACAATTTAGTTCCGAGAAGTCCAGGGGCGGTATTCAATCCTTCCCCCAGGGGTTGGGGACGAAAATCCTTTAAATTTTCTCTGTCTTCCCAACTGGGATTGTCCTGATAAAGGGCCTACATTTAATGTATGTATGTAGGTCAAAGTAAACATGCATTGAAAATGAAGAAACTACATCGTTAAAAACAAATAAATTTAAAGGGATTTCCGTCCCCCAACCCCTTGGGGAAGGATTGAATACCACCCCAGGAGACCGGAAAAGAGTGGGTAGAGTCCGACAACGCACGGGAGGACAGCTGCTATTGGTGGGTAGAGCGTACACCAAAGTGGGCGGAGTTTGCGACGAAAATTCATAACTCGGTTCCAAGAAGTCCCGGAGACCGGGAAAAGGTGGATAGAGGTGGGTGAAGGAGTGGAGCCCAACTGCTGTTGGTGGGCGGGGCATTTCCAAGTGGGCGGAGTTCTCCACAAAACTTTGTGACTCGGCTGCAAGACCGGGAGAGAAGTGGGCGAAGGAAAGGAAGTGAATTTCTAATGGTGTGCGGAGGATACACCAAAAAGCAGGATTCGCCGCCAAAATTAAATCGGCTCAGAGATAGTTCAGAGATCGGGTAAAAAGTGGGAAGAGGTTGGCGAGGAAGAAAAAGATAGGTGGGACATGCAAAGAAATAGGCGGAGTTTACCACGAGGTTCATAAATCGGTCCGGAGGCAGTCCGAGGCCGGGAAAAACGGACAATTGGTTGACGATTACGGACAATTGGTGGAGGAAGGAGGGAAGGTCAAAAGCCATCGGTGGATGAAGCATGGGGCAATCGGATAGAATTCAGCTTGAAAGTCAAATATTCGAAGTGTATTGGGCCAAATTCGAAAATTCACGCCGCACCATCCTATATCGCCGCAGAACTGTGCTGTGCGCGCAATGCGTGCGGCGCCAACTGGTAGACCATAACGAAGTTGCTTGACAGCTGGTTAGCTGGGTTCTGCACAAATAGAGCCATCGACATAGTTATGCTACCACAAGCTAAATTGATGGGTGTGGTTCGATAGTACAGAAAGCGACTTTTCGCGTTTGTTTTTCGCTACGGGGACCTGGGGTCCACTGATTTTTCGCTGCGGGAACCTCGGGTCCACTGATGATCAGCGGTGGACCTGAGGTTCCCGCAGCGAAAAATGTTTCGCGCTGCGAAACGCGAAAAACTCGCTTTCTGTCCTAGTGAACCACACCCAAATCGATTACGGTAGGTTTCCCTGACTTCAACGAGCATAGGTGACGCCATATTTTGGACTAGAAAGGTAATATATGAGAGCTTATTTTTGCTTAAGGACTTTGGAAAAGTTTCGATGCAAAATCTTCGTGTCTCTACACCCCCTCCAATTTGCGTATGAAAGCCTGCTTATGTGCGTCGCAGGAGCAATGACTCATTTTCCTCACCCTTACACTCTGACTTGATTTCATGTGATTATTTTCTTTGCGGTTTTAATTCTGTTTGTTGCGTGACCTAACTTGAGAGTTGCTTACTAGCGAACAGGATTCATGAGCATATCAGAAACATGTCTACCCATTTTTCGTGTCTATCCCCATTCGCCGATTCTCGTTCATGGAAACCCACTGCAGCTGCAAGACCCATTCGCTACAGTCGCAGAGTAATTGACAACACAGTGAAGAAGAAATCAGAATATTTAATCAACGCACTCTGTTGAAATCGAATTTATGTTCGGCTAAGAAGGTGATGGCAGAAGTTGAAACGGAAAACTCTTTCTCCGGCATGCGTTTGAAAAGTGTGAAGCAGAATGCATCTGCACGGTACCTAAAGGATAATGAAGAAGTTACAGGTAAAGCGAGACGGTCTCAAACGACCCACGGACATAATATATCTTGAAAAAATGGAGACGAAACATATGGTCATCCAACAATGCTAAAGGCTTGTAAAGCAGTAGTTGTGAACTTAACCATTTGAAGAATAAAAAAAAAACAAACGTTGCCTCATCGTTGCCTTCCTGATAACACACCAATCCTAGCTGACATGGCGGAAATCGGCACACGGCTTCACGTAATTTTCTGTACCGATCACACGGGGTATCAAAGAGCGACACAGCACATCCCCTTAATGCCGAAGGCAGCCCCAGAAACTCACAGTCGAAAGCTGAAATTCACTGTTCCTAAACCAATAATAAAAAAGAGCATTTGCTGACCTAATTTCAGATATCATCCTTTCATCGAATTATAATTTTTATGTTACGCAAGAAACGGCCATATTTGATGAATGTGGCCAGCTTCATCGCTTACTGTATAGCCCTCCCCACATGGTTCCGTCTCATTTAGAGTGATGAAGCCATCCTCACCCAACACTCAGGAGGTTCGTGGCAGAATGGAAGACATTTTTGGACAGCCACTGCTCCACCTCAAGAACGCGCTATGTTAGGTCCCCATACGTCATGGCCTTAGGATGCCCACACGTCATGGCCTTAGGATGCCCA
>MU873306.1:4202-15076 GCA_036418205.1 Ostertagia ostertagi | reverse complement strand
GTGAAGTAGCAAGAAGACTGAGGGATGAGCGCTTGGTCTCGATCGATCTCTTTCTAAGACGCGCCACGCATGCCGCATTCGTTCACAACATGTAGGCGTATTATTGTTTATTTCGGCTATGCATTCACCTGCAAGTCCAATCGATGTAGGCCAATATTTTTGTCCTTCATGTCATATTCTTTGGTGGCTGAACGATCACTGTAGATGAACTTAGCTTCACCTAGTGAAGAATACGATCCGGGATTAGATCCAGAGCCATACATGCGGTAACGGCGCTTCTTATCCTCTCTACCTTCACTACCAGCTTCTAGAACAGCTCTTGTTAGGGAACATGACATTCATGGACCCATGGTCCCAATTTGGTAATACTTGGTAGTCTAGTGTGACAAGAATGCGCCATGTACTCGAAGCACCCGATGGAGCTACTTTAAAAGTATTCCGTCGCTCTATTTACCAGTTCTGGTGCACTCTGGACGATAATCTGATAAGTATAGATGCGTACTGATCACCGCTGTCCATAATCACCCTCGGACTCCTTCCATGTCCACTGATCCATCTATCCATCTTGTAATCAAGTTCTTTTCTGGTCACTTCCCAAAAAAGCAGCAACTAGAGTGCGCCATGTACTTTGAGTACACCGCTGAAGCCGCTTTCAAAGGATTCCGTCGCTCCATTTACCAATTCTGATGCACTCTGTCATTTTCTAGTGGAACTTTTATTGCCATAATGGTGAATGTTTTTATTTGTTCTGCAGTAGCGCTTGAAGTTTAAAGTCACGGTTCCGCATCTTCTAAAAAAACTTACCTTTGGCTGTATCCGCTGTGGTTACACAGGGCCGAAAACGGCTGGGTTCTTCAACTCGTTGTCTCTCGTGAACAAGCGTTCCTGCCCGAATTGTTTGCAATGTGCTTGGCTTCCCTTCTCCTCATAATAACATCGAGGTCCAGAGACCTAAAGGCAGGGGTAAGGATCAATTTGGTGAGGCAGTCCCACTCAAATGCGAAAGTAAAAGTGTCGAATAATTTATAAGAGGCGGAAAAGAAAAGAATATTTTGGAAATCACCAAAAATACGAACCTCCTTTCTCTACGCTGCGGAGAAGTCCAAGAGGCAGACGGCGAAGTAGGATCATGTAGGTCACGGAGAGGGTGAAAGAAGTCCGGGCCTCGTGGCGTGAGAGCTTGGGGCAAAATATTAGCATGACGACGGAGAAGATATCGGAACGGCGGAACGACAGTTGCGGATTTTTCGGAGACATCAGCGGTTTAGATCGTAAGCACTGAAGCGCATAGAGACGTTTTTAGATGTTATTTTCGTACGTAACTTCTTACATTGTGCACCTACCACCTTCATCCACGTAGAAGGCTTTTCTTAAAGGAATCTTGCGCGGAAAATTCTTGCACTCTTTCCTAACATGAATATGTCAGTTGTGATCACTGGAAATAGCACACAAAGTTTCACGCATGAAGATTCGGTTTCTGAAGAGAAACAAACGTACAAAAACTACACGTTATGGACCATCGAAGGACCAGGAGGCAGAGCCAGGCGAGGCATGGAAAGAAGACGGCGTTTGGCCGGCTACGTACCAGGCGACGCAATGAGAGAATCGGGTTAAAGCGCGCGATTTCGGAGAGTGGAGACAAATCGATCGATGGAATAGGATGGAGTAGAAGTGTAAGATGTGAATGCAACGAAGCAGAAGGCCAGAAAGAGCTTCTAGTGAATGCACTCCAAGAACCAAGTTTGAGCATCCCCGTCGCCAGCATTCGTGAAAGACGTCCGTGGGCAATTCGAACGCGTAGCAGCCTTTTCGAGTTTTCGAATTTCTAATCAAAACGAAAGCAATACTTCAGTTCTTTTCACTATTATCGTGGATAATGAGTCTCAAGCCAGTGATTTATGGCTGAAATAGAATCATGATTTTTCCGCGCAAGATTCCTTTAAACTTGACGGCAACGCGCGTTTTGGGTTCTTTGCGCATGGGACCGGCGCGATTTGGCGAGCGCCGCCGCCTCAGGTCCTTCAGGCGAATTTCGCGTGGTAAATGAATGAAACATGATTGATACAAAATTAGATTAGTATTTTTCAGTGCGTAGAAGCGCCCCAGAGATATAGTAGTGAAAATTTGGTTGAAAGTCGGATGAAATAATAGTGAAAAAGCAAAATTTGTCAGAATCAGCTGCAATGAACGTCAAAAGCAATTTTGCATCGATTATTGCAATCCAAAACACATATCTTGTCATACTTGAGGTTCCGTATTGACTATACTACCCTTTAAATATTCACATTCATGAAAAGAAAATGTAAACAAAAAATCAACTGGGTTGACGATTTCGTTCGGTTCAGAAAACCTCCCCTAATTTGAAGCACACGTGACCACTCTAAGAGCGACTATGTTTCTATCTATGTTAAGGTTTTCTCTATGGAATGAATACAAGAAGCCTAAAAATGAATCACGTGTGCGAGAAAAAAATGAATGCATTGGGTGCAGGACACATACGTCCCGCGTTGTCCGTTATGGTCTGCAAAGTGCGGGACGTATGTGTCCTGTGCTGTCGTCAACGTGTTAATGAGGCGAAACCCGATCCTTCCCTCTTAAATTCAGGGGCAGAGCTGATTAGAATGCTTTTCATGACCCCATCTTGGTGCCTGAGATATTTTTTTTCAAATCAAGGAACGTTTTCAAATATTTTACCTTATCCTGGGTAGTGCTCGCTGTTGACCAGATATGCTTTAGCGATGGACGAGAAGTGATGATGCAATGTGATCTTCTACCATAAATGTAGTCTTTTTACCCTTGTTACAGCTTCGCTTTCTGGTTAAATTTTACCGAGGGTAATACTTACCCTGGGTAAACAGTAACTCTGGTACTCTTGATAAGCGTGAACATTCAAAATGTTTGTAAGCGCATTCAGTAGTAACACAGCTAGTGTAACTTGTATTCAATCCGCAACACTAGCTCACTTACGATCGCAACCGTCGCTCTATACCGGCCGGTATACAAACGACCAAATGATGTGGAAGTAACGTTTCAATTGGTGCGTAATGTGAATCTTCTGTACACTTATTATCTGCTACGCTGAGTCGACAGAATCCATTTGAGTACCGGCTCTCGCTGTAGTTTTACACACGGTTTGTTCAAGTTTTTGATACCCAGACTGGAGGCGTGCATCTTTTCCTACTACCATTGTGGGCATAACACCCACCTTTGAAGAGCGTGCGACTCTCCTCATACTATAATATTATAGCTCCACAGTATGTGTGTAAGTGGCGCTTCTGGCCACTGTGGTGGTGCGCCCCGATTTTCATGTAGTGCTCGCTGTTGACCAGATATGCTTTAACGATGGACGAGAGTGTACTAACCTTTTTGCGGCCGTTCAGCACTCTTGTACTCACAAAAACTGATTTGGTTTCTCAAGCGAAGCACTTTCCCTCAACACTCGTACAAGCTTGGCGATCGTCCACGCAGAAGATGTCTTTCACCAGCGCTCACAGGTGCATTCGCGCATCTAGTGGCGGCTCGTACCTGCCTTCATTTCTGGGATAGGGGCTACCATCCACTCGTGCAAAAGCACAAATAGTTGGAGATTTATACGAGAACTCTCTAGGAGACTGAATCCTCTGTCCAAATGGTCATGCTCATTCGAATGTCCCTTCAGGTGGTAGTAGATCAGCCGGTTTTCTGCAGTTTTTTATTCTCGAAATAATTTCCCGTTTATCCTCACTCATTTTTTTTTTCTCCAATTTATCACCGAGATTAGAAAGGAATCGCCCACGTTGATGTGTTTGAGATTGCGGCCCAATGCCATACCATCTTTTTTGGCATTATCTCTGGGCTTGTCTGTCTCTCCTATATAAGTAAAAGAGATAAAAGCTTGCGCATGATCTTTTTTGGGATACGCCTGCATTTGAACTCATTACATATCTTACGTGCATTATACTTGCGCATGTGGGACGTACAAGAGTTGTGGGACGCCAGCCTCTACGAAACTAGTGTCGTATAATAGGCTGGATCTTTTCATCGACTCAAGAAACAAAGGCTTGAACGTATGGGGAGGGTTTCGAGCCGGGAGCTTACCCGAGATCATAGGGGTGATATATGGCGCAAATTGGCGCCATGGCACGTTATTACCTAATGCAGTTTGGCATTTAATTCAAAGAACCGGGTAATTTGCCCCGTAACAGCAGCTAATAGTGATTCAAATGTAGCTCCAACGTCCATGACCTTTCCCTTATAAGGATGCAAGGATAAAATGCTTTGCCGTTACTCCGTCTTGGGATGCCTCCACGTCTTTTACTTTTTTTAGTACATTCGCAGTGGCGTTTCATCAACGCGCATGTGAGCCATATACAATGACTGCGGGCGCAGCCTCACGAATGTACAGTTCCACGTTTTTTTCATCCAGCCAATTTCGGTTACACAGTTAATCAGAGATTATGAGGCTCTGGTTGCGCCGACAACTCTCCGACCTCAGGATTTGATCCCTGGACCGCTCGCATAGTAAAGCCGTGCACTGCTATACAATCACTCACTCTCGCGCCCCTAAGCTTTCTACTTTGGTTGAGTCATAAAATGTTAGAGAGTCATAATAAACAAATCGACTGCAAATTGACTATCACATGCTCCTCTCGATATAATTTTCTCAGTTTTAACGACGCAGTTGATAATGACCATTTCTCCGCATGGTCTCTGCAGCCTAACGGAGGTTTTGCCCTGATTCAAGCAACGGACGGCCAAAAGTATCAGCCATATGTCTGTTTCAACCCTTCATTTCCCATTTTTCCTTTCCTAAACCTTCTATTCACCGGACCAATATCGTATACCCCTCATTAAAAGGGTGTGTGCGTGTTCCAAGGAGACCTGCGACAATGCTTTTCGTGTCATCGACGTAATCGAATTATCACTGGCTTGTAGATATCGTCTCATTGTTTCCAATACGCCATTACCCTGTTACGCGTACAGTGATTATGAATAGCGCCAGGGAACAAGCGAGCTGTAATCCCGACGACCTTGAGATGTGTTGCCTAAACGTTGTTACCAGGGGAGACGACAATGCGCAGTCGTTCCCAAAAGAAGCGCACGCCCGATAAAATACGGTCGTCCCACGTTAATTGTGGCGTCTAGCAGCCGACGCTCTCTACTACGCCCCTAGCCGCCAATTATTCCTCAGTGCCTTTCGAACAGAGTTCTTAATCGATTTCTTTCGATATCAATTCTGTTCGAGTAGACATATATTTAAATCTATGTAAGCCTGTACGCCGTTATGTACGCTTATAAAGCAGAGCCTGTTCCACAAAATCGACCCGCTTCGTTTTTGATTAGGCTCCCTTTAATTGTGGCATAGCGATGTTCGACGCCGGAGCTGCGTCGCGTTTCTACTGTTTATTATGCTGTTGCAGTGCGTGTTTGTCCACATTCCCTCAACCCATCCCGTGACATGATATTTTAGAGCGAGTTTCTTGATCGATTTTATCAACAATAATCAGTTATTCCTCGACGCGTGGAAATAATCGTTTAAACCTATGACTTTGTTGTGGGCCATTCTAAGCACGAGCTGCATACAAAAGAAACTCTACCCTGCTTATAATTCACCTCATTGTTCAATTCTTTATTTTTTTCACTAACACATCCTTTCTCCCGCTGCGTGAAAATCAGGCAAACCATTGATTCCTAGTACATATCGCAAGCTAAGGTGGACGATCACGGAGGGTTGTGCGTCGCAGTTTATCGAATTAGTTTCACTGCTGAAATGGTGATGCATTTTGCTACTTGTCTTCTCTTCTTTTTACCGATGATGACGCAATAATGTTCAATTTCGATTTTTCTGTATCGCCATAGAACGGCGAGCGTCCTATTTGTTTCGCTCCAAGTAGTTTCGTGGGCTACGCCATGCGCTCGACTATAACCCAATATCACACAGAATTTGGCGCCCGTGTGAAAACAGAAGATGTTACTATCGACGTTTCCATCCAGGTGTTTGTTAGTAGCCGCAGTTTGAACCCACCTTTTAACCGTAAATCATCAACATTTTTTGAAAAAGACAGTTTTCGGATTACGCCATGCACTGGGCTACCGCTTGGAATCAGAGGCACAATTCGATTCGCACGGGACCCATTTACAGGATTTTGAAGTCGCGTGCGATGCTCAGGTGAACCCAGTGAATTTGGAACCCCTCTTGACTCGGCGCATTGCAATCTTTCGTCTACTGGAACGCTGACAGCGCTACATCACGCTATTAGCCACTGCGTCACACCTCAGTTTTCAAGTAGCTCTTCATAGCAACCGGTTCAATAAACATAGCGCTGGAATTTTTCTTGAAAAGGCCCTGGGATCACCAACGTCCAAATTTCTCAGCATTGAAGCGTGGGAGTTCAACTTCTTAAGTGCAAAATATAACCCATAATTCAGGGTAACTCAACTTTAGGACGGGGTAGGGTCGAATTGTTCAGTTGAGAAACCAACGCTCTCAAGTTGGCACCACACACTTCATCCACTCCCTTTCAGTCTTTCCCTGCCAAATGAAGTACGTTGTTTTCCTGGCTAATTTGTTCGCGAATGATTGATTGCTTTGACGAACTTTTCGTGAAGATTCCAATCATTCTCATTTTTTATTCTGCAAAATGCCGTTTGTTTGCATTTTGGTGATCTTCTTACGTCTAATGTGGTCGATCTGTGGCCACCAATTAATTTCACGACGACCAGATGGTGTCTGGCTTCAAGTTTTTTTCCCCCGACTGGAAGCCTGTTTGTGGTTCTGCCTGCCGTCAGCACGGTTTTTCGCAGCTAATTTGCCAGTGCCACCGTACGGTCTCATTCAAGCGACGTTCCTAGTTGTGCCCTTTCAGTTCTGCTTCACTTGGATCTTATGCGTGCATTAGTACTGTGTAGTCATTCAACCTAGTATCCCGTGTGAATTGGTGTGAAAAAATCGTTTGCAGAACCTGTTGTGGCGTAATCTTGTCCATGCGATATGGCTAGAAGCAAGTACGACGGCTGTCGTTAGACGATCTCGATACTCGATCCCGATTTTCCACACCTTCGGCGTGACGCTCTCTAATCTCTTGTTTCGGCGCTTTCAAGCGCTTTCCGGTGCGCTAAACACGAATCCTTATCGCGTTTTCAAGCCTGAGTCATCATATAGCTCGAAATCGTCCTGCAATGGCCATGTGCCAAACATGCAAATCGATCGCTTACTTTCTTCCTGATAAACTGTTAAGGCTTATCGCACGATGGATTCAGCTCGATAACCAATTAGTTGGTAGGATAGAGCTGTCTTCGAAGCCTTAGATGTACAGTTTCACAGCTCGAAAACGCGCCACAATGGCTCTGGGCATCCCCGAAGCCGCTTCGACCGCTTCCACTTTTCTTATTTGCTACATGCTAACGTCTGCGCTCTCTCCCCTCTCCTACGTTTTCAATGTCTCATATCTTCAAGACAGTCAAAATACAAAATTAGAAAATTCCTCAATTTTTGCTTTTTTGAGGGATATTCCTTCTTTTTCTTCTTTGCTGATCCACTTCGCATGCCTGCTTTCGATTTCATATGCAAGAATCATACCGGTTCGATCGTGGGGTATTCCTTCAATTCTTTGAACTGGTTATATTTGTTGTGGTGATCGCATGTTTTGTTCTGGCCACGGTTTTTATTGATTTGCTCTTGTAGATGGGTTTTCTTCTCCAGCCTAGGGCTTACAATATGGAGCAGTTCTTTCCAGTTTCCCTTCCGAAATTAGTAGCTTGGCCAATTTCGCGAGGTAACCAAGCCACTTGAAGCTCGCCCCAT
Organism: Ostertagia ostertagi; assembly: GCA_036418205.1. Lineage (NCBI taxonomy): Eukaryota > Metazoa > Nematoda > Chromadorea > Rhabditida > Trichostrongylidae > Ostertagia > Ostertagia ostertagi. Next base: position 7,293 of record MU873306.1, on the reverse strand, counting down.
GTCGAGTACGATATCTGCGGTTGAATAACCCTCTAGGCCAAACCTCGATCCGCTTTAAAAGGCACGGGCCGCGACTAGTTCCTTAGAAGGATTCTCTCTTCGAGTGATGCAGATCTAATCACAGGGGGGGGGCACTGTCGCCACTTGTAAGGCTACAATGGAGCTCATATTTTTGCTCGACCGCTGCAACCGCTGCAACCGCTGCCATTCTTTTTGATCGCAGTATGTGTGACGTCTGCGGCCTCTCTCACGCAAGTCCTCTCTCGCCTTTTCGCTCTCTCTCTGCAGTCTCATCGTTGTACCACAGCTGACTCCACTAGGAAATTTTCATTTCTCAAAAGTGCTTCTTTTTTCCGCTAACGTTCCTTTTATGGGCGGAAGTGGTGTAGTGGCAAGTGGCACGCTTACCACGCGAGCGGTCCGGGGATCAAATCCTGGGTCGTGAGTCGCCCGGGCCAACCAAGCCTTCCATCCCTCCGGGGTCGGTTAATTGGTACCAGACTTGTCTGGGAGGATAAAAACACTGACTTGTACATCGGCTGGCCCCCGCAAGTCATTGTATAGGCCACATCGCATTCAAACGCCACTGAATGTACAAATGGAAGTAGAATGCGTGCCGCATCCCAAAAAAGGGATTGATCAACGGCAAATGCTTTATCCTTTATCCCTTTTAACTTATTTTCACTCTTTCTTGTCTGATTGCCTGTTTTTTAGCCCAGAATGAGCCACTAACTCTACCCGTGCCATTGTTATTCATTGGTTGAAAGTACCTCAAGTCTGATGTCATTGCTTAGTCCGAATTTTAATGCACACATTTCGAAGTTCCCATGACCTTTATCTATTGAATATATGGCGCTCTGCAGGCTCACTAGATAACCATGTTTTTTTATTATTCCTAATTTTAACTTTATATGTATTGCAAGATTCAAAGGTCGAAACTATTCATTTGCTTGAAAGCGGTTTAGCTGCCTTACATCCTCCGAGTAGGCTCCTCTCGAACTTCCATGGAGCTGTCGCACTTATCGGGGCAGAACAATCGAGGATCCTTCGTGTTGAGGATAGAAGGGGGGTATGACTAGAGGTCATATTTGTTGGAATTGGCAGCGAATTCAGAAGGTTTAGACTTCGAAAAGACTAAGTAAGGAATCGCTGGTTTGTTGAGAAATTTACGCACCAATTTTTCAGGAGTTCTGTTCGTGTGTTGTTTTTCAGCTAATCAAGCCTAAGTGTATCTTCCCCACCCTAGTCGCTCCCCCCCCCTTTCGCTCCATGGACATAGAATTTTGGGTATTGGGGAAAGGGTAAAGTTCGGTATAGTTTCGCATAGGGTGGAAGAGGGTGGGAATAGGACAAAAGATGGAGGTGACTCATGTAACCCTGATCAGAGGGTAGAGTGTACGGAAGAAGGAGAAGGGGGATATTTCGACATACTGCTTACTAACCTATTAGAAGCCTTCTCTCTATCAAGTGGAGGCTTTGGTGCCCGGAAGTACTAGCGAGTTCTTCGAACAATTGCTGCCTGGGAGACATACTTCTATTCTCTCTATTGCAAGTTCATTTGTTTCCGACTACGTCTTGCAACCCAAGCTTCTGGTGTCAGCTTTACCACATGGGTAAATTCATGTCACTAGTCAATCACCTAGGTGAGTCTAGCGAACTGAACAAATCCCCTGGTTGAAAACCCTGGTTACTCCGCTGCTTGTTTCTTGCACTGCTCCTGTGATCGCACAAGAAACGTGTCATGTGTGGTCTATGGGATTGCATTCCACCCATACCAAGCTTTTCAGCCGGCTTACAAAAAGTTGATTGCCTGGGAAAGTTCAGGCGCTGTACTTCCTTCACCCCTCCCTCTCCCTAATGACCTCACAAGCAATTATCTCCTCAAAGCACTCATTAAAATGTCCATGCGATTTTGAGCGAAGATCGAATGTGGTGTGCGCCGAAAGAACTGGTTAATATGCCCAGTTTTCACCTCTCTTTGTGGATGTTGTGCTTAAGATCTTGATCCTTTCAAATGAGGATGTCGTTGAAAGTGCGCGCATTTGGCGCCCTGCCTAAAAAATGCCCGAAGATGTCGATCTGAGCAGGAAATTTCTCTGCACTCCACAACATTCCTGTATCGGAAGCTCTCCTAGTCGTCTTCCAGAATTGTCTGTCGCAGTACTTCACATCAAGACCGGTCCTGTTGTTTACATTGAATGTTCTCTATAAGGTGGAACAACCTATTAGATCAGCAACAAAGGCAATAAATTGGAACAGCTGCAAAAACCCTCTGCGAATGGGTACCGTCTATCAAACCTTTTAGTCTGTAAAACTGCCTTGAGGATTCCTCAGTCTGGTTGCTTCGATCTACAAACTCTGCTGGATCAGCTCAGTACCTCGGCGCCGCTGGTATGTTTTTTCTGGAACTCAATTCACACTCGGTTTTCATAAAACGTCACAGCAGTACTTAAAGGCACATTACCTTATTGGATAGGTATACGCTGTGTGTGCGCTATTTGTCCGAAAATCAGAGCACTTGCGGTGACCAGTTCACCTGTAATGCAAAACGCAAAAAAAATCTGCCTAGTGTCTTGAAATCACGCCAAGCTCTATTCATATGGGCGGAGTTTGCGCCCCGCCCCACTGTGGTCTCATTGGTTGACTTCACGCTTTCCGAATTTCATTGTCTTTCACCGTATAAAGAGCAAAGGCTGACCAATAAACAAACGCGCCGCAAACCATGATCGGTGCGCAGTGCGTCTCAAATTATGGTTCCACGGTAAGGTTGGAGGTTAAAGAAGGGTAAATATACCTAGTCAAGAGGAAGGTGGGCGCCTAGGGTTTATAGCGGAGTGCGTTTTGCAGCGAACAGTATGCCCTAACGGCATAACAAGGAAATCCCCACGCCGCCCATGCCGCTGCTCGCCTCCCCCTCTCGCCGTCTGACTCTAGCCGTTTGGCAGAGACAGCATTATTGTTGATGAGGGCTGTACCGATGAGAGCAACATCTATGCGAAACTCGACGGGCAAGGAAAGGGTACCATTTTTCAGGTTTTGGACTGTTTTTATGCTCCATGATTCTGCATCGGTGACCACTTCTACCTTCATT